>JAXIVJ010000090.1:289460-434285 GCA_036785665.1 Chirona hameri | reverse complement strand
TCTATCTATCTATCTATCTATCTATCTATCTATCTATCTATCTATCTATCTATCTATCTATCTATCTATCTATCTATCTATCTATCTATCTATCTATCTATCTATCTATCTATCTATCTATCTATCTATCTATCTATCTATCTATCTATCTATCTATCTATCTATCTATCTATCTATCTATCTATCTATCTATCTATCTATCTATCTATCTATCTATCTATCTATCTATCTATCTATCTATCTATCTATCTATCTATCTATCTATCTATCTATCTATCTATCTATATATATATATATATATATATATATATATATATATATATATATATATATATATATATATATATATATATATATATATATATATATATATATATATATATATATATATATATATATATATATATATATATATATATATATATATATATATATATATATATATATATATATATATATATATATATATATATATATATATATATATATATATATATATATATATATATATATATATATATATATATATATATATATATATATATATATATATATATATATATATATATATATATATATATATATATATATATATATATATATATATATATATATATATATATATATATATATATATATATATATATATATATATATATATATATATATATATATATATATATATATATATATATAAATATATATAATATAATATATATATAAATATATAAATATATATATATATATATATATATTTAGATGGCCATGTAGTTATAGCAAAATAGTAGGATGGCGGGCTAGTTATAGCCATATAGTAGGATGGCGGGCTAGTTAGAGCCATATAGTAGGATGGCGGGCTAGTTATAGCCATATAGTAGGATGGCGGGCTAGTTATAGCCATATAGTAGGATGGCGGGCTAGTTATAGCCATATAGTAGGATGGCGGGCTAGTTATAGCCATATAGTAGGATGGCGGGCTAGTTATAGCCATATAGTAGGATGGCGGGATAGTTATAGCCATATAGTAGGATGGCTGGCTTAACACTAATATAGTGACCCTAATAATATATCGCAAGGCGAGAAAAATAGCAAAAAAGCTTGTTGGCATTATTTTTTTTGTATATGTAATGTATGTAGAATCAATCTGTCAAACAAACAATCTGTTACAATAATGAATAATCTGTATATTTCTAGCATCAAATATCCAGAAAACAAAAAACAAAAGAAAACACTCTGATCACTTGTTTTTGCTAATGGTGTCCAATGATTACCTCTTCAGATTGAGTTGGCCGGCTATCTAATCTGAGTGTGTTGTTTTTCCTCTGAAAAGGCTGACGGCTCAGCTGCGGGAGAAGCAATACGAGCGTCCGTTGCTCCGGTGCGGCCATACCTGGGGGCTTAGCACGGCTCTCAGGAGGCCGCCGGGGGCACTGACCCGTGCAGGTTGATGAAGGTGACGTTGGCCATGGAGCGGAACATCTCCGGCGGCAGCGAATACAGCCGGTTAAAGCTGATGTCGAACGAAGTCAGCGTGCTGGCCACCGATCTGGGGAATGACGGCAGACTCGGGACGGTTCGCGCTTCACAGTACCTCGAACGTTGTTGACAATGAGCTTGAGCACCAACAATAGCAATGACAATTAGTACAGTGTACCACCATCACCAGCCATCACCAGCTGGTGGTGATTGTGCATGAACCCTGAAGTCAGCACCAGCTGGTGGTGATTGTGCATGAACCCTGAAGTCAGCACGATATGGGCTGACTGGTCGTGCACTGCTTTACTGACGGTATGCACTGACAGTATGCACTGCTTTATGACAGTATGCGCTGACAGTATGCACTGCTTTACTGACAGTATGCGCTGACAGTATGCACTGCTTTATATGCGCTGACAGTATGCACTGCTTTACTGACAGTATGCGCTGACAGTATGCACTGCTTTACTGACGGTATGCACTGACAGTATGCACTGCTTTATGACAGTATGCGCTGACAGTATGCACTGCTTTACTGACAGTATGCGCTGACAGTATGCACTGCTTTACTGACAGTATGCGCTGACAGTATGCACTGCTTTATGACAGTATGCGCTGACAGTATGCACTGCTTTATGACAGTATGCGCTGACAGTATGCACTGCTTTACTGACAGTATGCGCTGACAGTATGCACTGCTTTATGACAGTATGCGCTGACAGTATGCACTGCTTTACTGACAGTATGCGCTGACAGTATGCACTGCTTTATGACAGTATGCGCTGACAGTATGCACTGCTTTACTGACAGTATGCGCTGACAGTATGCACTGCTTTACTGACAGTATGCGCTGACAGTATGCACTGCTTTACTGACAGTATGCGCTGACAGTATGCACTGCTTTACTGACAGTATGCGCTGACAGTATGCACTGCTTTACTGACAGTATGCGCTGACAGTATGCACTGCTTTACTGACAGTATACACTGACAGTATGCACTGCTTTACTGACAGTATGCGGTGACAGTATGCACTGCTTTACTGACAGTATGCGGTGACAGTATGCACTGCCTTATGACAGTATGCGCTCCGACGACCGTCACCTGCTATCAATTACAATACGTACTAGCCGTTTCCATGACGCATTTTTGTGCGAAACTTTGCAAAACTTTTTCAAATGTTTTGATAGTTTCGACGATCCATTCCTTAAACCGGCATTGACTGGGGTCTCAGCAGAACACCATTGACTGGGGGGGGGGGGGGTAAACGCCCCCTGGTTATCTTCCGAACCAATGATCGAAGCGAGACGCCCAAGGCGGCAAACGAAATCTCTCAATGAGACGAATCTAAAGCGTACCAAATATGTCACAGTGAGGTCAAATGTCAGGTCACGGTCAGGTAAAAGTTCAAAATCGACGTATTTTAGTTTATGGGTCATACTTTCCATCCAAAGCCTTCGATTACGACCATGATCACCCAGAGTGCTGCCAAAGGTATGATACACATCCCGCATGAGCTAAAGCGAGATTGTTGGCAAAGGTCAAGGTCAGGTCACAAAAAGTAATTATGCGCAGAATATCTACGAAAGTCATGCAACACATGTTGTATGGGTTCTTTCCACGTATAGTTCGATAGTGATAGTCATTTTACCACTTTACTTCATTTACGTGAAGTTAATGTCAAGTTCAGGTCTAGTCCAGGTCACTGATGGTCAACATTTTTAATTGATAAAAGTGAAATAACAAAGGCATGCTGCTCGACCAGTTTTGTCTCAGAAATACAGCGGTGGCATTTATCTGGTCAATAAAAGCCAAACAAATGCAATTTCAAAATATGACGTCATGAGTTACCCATATTTTAGATGCCATAAGTCAGTCAAAAATAGTGATACCATTTCGAAATTTGGTATGGTAGTTTCCCATATGTGGTTCTCTGACATATCTTCCGTTGTTTTTAATATCTGTAAACAATTATATTTTATGGGCATTTTTCCCAAAACAAATGTTTTTGAATTTGTGAGGGTCAAAAATCTAAATTGTTAAAAATCCGAGATTGCCATGTTGTAACCCTTGCAATGTTCTATCTTTTGACGTTTTTGGATTCAATTTTTCTCAAAATATGGCATTTGTACGGTCTGTTACAGTTTAGCTGATTTTGGGTGTAAAACTCGTGTGTAGTGACGTCACCAAATTCGTTATAACTCGAATTTGTTTGGACGAAATTGCTTGATTGTTTCACAGAAGACGTCAAGTCGATGTAAAAGAAGGTAGCCGAAGTTTTGACGTCGATAGATTGATTGGTGTTTGAGTTATTACGAAAATCCCTAAGGAAGGGGGGGGGGGGTGTTAAACGCCACCCCCCAATCAATGGCGGGTTAACTACACGACTTTTACATGCGATTTTTTGATAGAAATGTCCCTCAGAATTTCGTAATATTTTGAAAAGAATATAATATGCTGACAAAATTGCGGTTTAGTGGTAATTAGCAAGATAAGTATTGGTAGGTCCGTTGTGATGTGAGTATTGGTAGGCCCAATATCTCCACCGACTGAAACTTTTCAAAACTTCAGAATTATTTAGAAAGATTATGTGGCGTGTGACGCTACTGGACGCAATAGACTCGCCCGCGCAGCCCAATCCGGTGGCCGGGCTGTGCGGCTTGGCTTTGTCCATGTGCGTGCGGCACGCGAGTCGGCAGCGGCGACGAACCGATGCTGGCACATTACTGCGCATGCGCAGGCCAGCCTGTGAACCATGCCGCTGCCAGATGTAGTAACTGGTAGACGGTATGCTAAACTAAACGAATGGACGCATATTTTCTTTAAAAACGGCCAATTGCACTGGCGGATACAGCCTCTCTCCGTTAGGGGGGGGGGGGGGGTTTGTGGGAAAAAGTACTCCCATTTTTTGTTCTCCGCGGATTTGGGTCGGTAACTTTATTTTGGTATTCGAGCCTAAGAAATTGCCTTTTCAAATTCACACAAAAATGATTTTGTGGATTTCCCTCCCGAAAAAAAGTGTTTTTAATTTGTTGGGGTAAAATACCCACGCTTTTGGAAATCCGAGATTTCCATGTTGAAGAGAATGTCATTTCCTGTCTTTGAACTTTTTATTTGTAATTTCCTTCAAAACTCTATTTTCTACGATTTGTCAAACATTTCTCGTTTTTACACCAAAAATGACATGACTTGACGTCATTAAAACGTCATTGTGGTCAGCTGGACCTTTTGACCCCCCCCCCCTGCGTGCGCCACTGCCAACTTGCCTCGGGATACTCCCGCTACTTGCTGTGTCAGTAGAACCTAGAGACAGGGGCGTCACCCCAGGGGGGGGGGGGGGGATTTTAGAATCGCAGGATTTTAACATTAGCCCAATGGGGCTAGCCCCCAAATCCATGGCTGCCCCCCCCCCCCCCCCTAAAAATTGTGTGGCGACGCCACTGCCTAGAGAGGTGACTTGCTGACTAACGTAGCGTATTTTCAGCTTCTAAAAAAGGCTGAGCGACTTATGCATGCGCATTACTGCTAAGTTGCAGTGGCATGGCTGTTAATTAACCACAGTCCACACAGGCACGTAGCCAGGATTTCGTCCAGGGGGGGGGGGGGCGCCTCAAAAGGGCCCCTTCTTTAGCGTTGAAGAGGCCTCCTTCCCAAGCATTGAAAGGGCCAAACAAAACGGATGAAAAGGCACGTTACAAGGATGGAGAATGCAGTACGGAATACAGTGCAGTACGGATGGAGAGTGGCAGGCATGGCATGGGCCATACCAACTTGTAGGAGCTGGAGTTAGTAAACCGAGGGGTCTGCCATTTAAACTTTGGAACCAGCGACACCAGTTTGGAATCAGCTATACCAACTTCAAATATTTTTGAATAGGTCCAAGCCCTGGAACTCTTAACCCGGCATTGGCTGGGGTCTCAGCCGAACGCCATTAGCTGGGGGGGGGGGGGGGGGCGTTTTTCGCCCCTCCCCCTGGTTATCTTCCGAACCAATAACCGCAGAGAGACGCGTAAGGCGTCAACCGAAATCTCTCAATGAGACACATCCAAAACATACAGGGAATTTGCCAAATAAGGTCACATGTCAGGTCACGGTAAGGTCAAGATAAAATTGAGATATTTGAGTTTTTGTGCCATACTTTCCATCCACAGCCTTATATTGCGACTATTATCGCACAAAGTGCTCTCAAAGGTATAATACATATCCTGCATAAGCAAAAGTAAAATGGTAAGCAAAGGTCAAGGTTAATGTCAGGTCACAAAAGGTCACAGGTCTACGAAAGCCATGCGATACATGTTGTATGGGTTATGTTACACGTATAATTCGATAGCAGCGGTCATTTTCACAATCTGACACCATATAAGGTCAAGGTCAGGTCAAATAAGGTCATCATTTGAAATTGATAAATATAAATAAAAAAGCATGTGTCTAGACCAGTTTTGTCTCAGAAATACAATGCTGACATTTAGTTGTTTGCATCTAGTTACTAAATGCAAAAAAAGGCAATTTCAAAATATTACGTCATGAGTTACTCATACTTAAGGAGCAATAAGTCAGTCATAAAATAAAGATAATGCTTTTGGAATTTGGTTTGGGTATTGTCCACATGCGATTCTTCCACATATCTTCCAGTTTTTTAAATTTTAAAAAAAAAATTGAGGGTATTTTTTTCTTTAAAAAATCGTTCGTTTTGCATTTGTGGGAGTCAAAAACAATATTTAAAAAATCCGAGATAACGATTTGGTAGCCCTTGCTATTTACTATCATTTGGCGTTTTTTTATATCATTTTACGTCAAATATGGCATTTTTACGGTTTGCTAAAGTATAGTTGATTTTTGTGTCAAACTCGTGTGTAGTGACGTCATTAAATTCGCTATATTTCGAAAAAATGCGGACGGAATTTCTTCATTTTCACACAGAAGACGTATAATAGATGTAGGAGAAGGTTGATACAGTTTCACGTTGACAGCGCAATCAGTTTTTGAGCTATTGCGAAAGGTCGTCAGGGAGGTGGGGGGGGGGGGGGGCGACCCCCCAGCCAATGGCGGGTTAAAGGAATTGCGCCACCGAGCGGCGCGAACATTTTGAATCTTATGCAAGGATATGCATTTTGTCCTCTATGACCTCTCAATATATTTTTTCGTGTGTTTAACAGTGCGGTAACAAAGTGATAAAGCGAGCTATTTTGCCCAATTATATAGGAAAGTAGCAACATATAAACAAAACAAAAAATGCGCCGCGAAGCAGTGCGACTTTATCATTTTGCTTTAACCCGCATGCAATTGAATGTGTAGTGCAATTGCGCCGCGGAGCGGCGCGAACATTTTGATTTTATTCCATGGATAACTGTATTCTTACTGTTGAAGGTGCTTGAGGTGTGTACTGTTTGAGGTGCTTGAAATTTGAGGGCAGTGTCATATGCTCAAAGTTTGGGGGGGGGGACAAAAGACACTCTGTCCCCCAACTTTGAAGTTGGGGGGGGGGGCATGCCCCCCTATCCCCTCCCCGGTGGTGGAGCCCATGGAAAGGGCAAGCATAATATATTAAAAACGATCTAAAATACCAAATTGGCTTATTAACCGTTTTCACGAAGGATTTTGCGTTTGGGGCGATTGGTGCGTTTGGGGCGATTCGGCGATTGGGGCGTTTGGGGTAAATGGGTCTATAGCTCGTAAGAACACAGCTTTTCCAGAGGATTTGTGGTATCAATCGCAACTTTATGAAATAATTCATTTTTCTGGAAATTCCATTTTAATGATAACACCATAGTTTGCTTAAAATTAACAATTTCATCTTAAACTAGCTCTGGTGTTGCCAGACAGCTGGGGTGTTTGTGCGACGCCATCTTGCTCAAATCCCGGAAGTGGCTGGTTCGGGAAATGGTTTTATTTTGCAACCACATGGTTTTCAGGAATCAAATAGCTTATTTCAATGAAAACTGGATGAATTAGTCCATTCATATTTTCAGTCATATTCACTTTTGAAAGCGAAGATTAATGATAATTAGCGATTTCGTTTTGATCATTTGTTGCAAGATGACGAGAATGCTGGCTCCGGCTCTGCGCTGGCTCTGCGCAGGCACCGCCGCCCGGTCACCATGGCGACGGGACGGCCGGTCGCCTGACGTCACCTTGCACACGTGGCTCCGGCGCCGGCCGGCTGGTCACCATGGCAACCAGCCAGCCGGTCGCCTGGCATCATGTTGCGCATGCGCAGAGCCGTGGTCTGAGCCCAGCAATGGCGTCCGTTCGATCAAGAGCAGCCATTTTTGTGTGTTTCAGTACCAGTGGCTGCAGAAAGCCCGCATGTTTCATGGGTTTATAAGTGCCTTTTCTGAGGTCTTTTCAGCTTTTTGTGAGATTCATCAATTAATCAATTAATCAAATCAAAAACATTTGGTGTGAATCGAAATGCGTAAGGATTGTTCCGGTTTTCGGAAACCAACGAAGCTACCGCTCTAAATTGGACAATCTCAGCGGGATGGAGCGACGTTGAATTAAGGTCTGTCTATGCTTTTGACATTTTATTGCGTTTTTCATCATAATGTTATATTTCCTTGCCATTAATATCTTCAGTTTTTCCCTAACTAACTGTCAATTGCGTATTTTATTTAATCAAAGCTAGTATACTAGTACACTTTTAGCCTCTTTTTAGGACGTTTGCGGTATGTTTTGTAGACGGAACTAACACAACACAAAATTGCCAGATTTGCTCCTGAATTTGAATATTCAAAGCAAACTAGCGGGAAATATTGCATTGTAAGAGTATATACTTATTCATGAATTCATAAAATTGCGATTGATACCAAAAATAACCGGGAAAAGCCTTGTTCTTACGAGCTATAGACCCAATCGCCCCAAACGCCCCAAACGCCCCAATCGCCCCAAACGTAAAATCCTTCGTGAAAACGGCTAAACGGAAAACGGCTGCTCATGAAGGTGAATATTCAAAGCAAACTAGCGGGAAATATTGCATTGTAAGAGCATATACTTATACATTAATTCATAAAATTGTGATTGATACCAAAAATCCCTGGAAAAAACCGTGTTCTTACAAGCTTTAGACCCATTTACCCCAAACGCCCCAATTGCCCCAATCGCCCCAAACGCCCTAAACGCCCTAGTCGCCCCAAACGCACACATAATTATTTTTCGGGCTTATTCTGACACAGTTTCACGCCGTTCAATTTATTCTGACAAATTTATGCTGACATATTTATACTGACATTTTTTGAGTCAGGATAAATATATTTATGCTGACACGGTAAAAACTTTCATCTGCAAAGCATACGGTAGCAATTTTTAGGTGCTCTGAGATATCCATCGGCAGGCCAGCACCCAGACGTCCAAATAGACAGCAACGTATTCGTATCCGTATTCAAATACGTATTCACAGTAATTCCGATTTCGCTCAAATTTGCACACGATAAACCCAATGCCGTCAGTACACAGCCTATGAAGTAATACGGGAATATAGGAAACAGTTTGATCTACAGAGGTCACAATAGTTAAAACAGGTAAAATACGCGGTACCCCATAACTTTTCATCTAATTGACTTGAGACACATCTTATGATCCACAAATACTCGGAACAGGGTGAGGATCATGCTCAAATCAAGGTTGTACCAGATTGGGTAACTGTTTGACCTCAGGTAAAAAATGTATCTTTTTAATGGGTGATAAATATTTACGCGGTACCCTACAAAATCTCAGAAAACGCACTTATATATGCAATTGAGCACAGAACCATCCGCAAGTGACCATAGTTTATGCACAACACAGCAGATGACCTTATTCTGCTACCGTTGGACCTTAGGTCACACAAACACGTGAAAAATACGGTTTTGGCAAAAAAATCGCGGTACCGTCTACTTCAACTCCTACAATAATTGAAGTAGACGAGTCATCCCAGTGTACAATTTTTGCATTAGCACATAGATGTTGCGCAACAAAACATTTTATCCGAAAATGTCACCGTTTGACCTCAGGTCACGTCCACATTTTTAAATGAGGCATTTTAGACAATGGCCCGGTACCGCATAACTTTTTCCTAAACGACTAAGAGAAATCAGCCCAATAGCTTAATATTCACAAAAGACCATAGATGGTGCACAAAGAGAGACCTAAGCCCTTCAGGCCATCGTTTGACCTTAGGGTACGGCATAAGTTAACGTTATGTCACACGAAAGAATGGCGCGGTACCGCATAAGTTTTACCAAAAATCACTTAAAGAACCCATTCCACCACCATCGCTTTCCCTTTAACCCACCGAAGGTGCAAAAGCTGTCACGGTTGAGTAAAGGAATCGCCTCCTTCCAGATTCCGATCTGATGGCTGGCACGTGAATCATGTCACCTTGTCGTGTATCGCGCTGGTGCACATGACGTCTATATTTAAAATTCCTATACAGCGACTGGGACTGCGAAGTGCCCAGGACGCGTTTTAGAAGGGTCAGTGCGTGAAATTTGTACAGGTTGTCGGCATTAAGCCACCCAAGGTCTCGTAATACATCGCTGACATGGTCAAATTTTCGGCGCCCCGAAATTACACGTGCTGCAAAGTTAAGCACCTTCTGGAGATGTGCGGTTTGGGTAGCGTTGCATGTTCCGTAGACACTGATACAGTAACGGCTGAGTGAAATGACTAGAGCCTGGACTAGAGTAGTAATCGTCGTTTGAGGTAAACTATGTTTGATATGACTGAGACCAATTAAAATACCAGTGCAACACCGCACAACACCATCAGTGTGGGCAGCAAACGTCATACATTGGTCGAATACGACTCCCAGGTTTCGCACCGCAGGAGAACCGGAGACAGTGGCGCCCATAAATTTGATGCTTATCGTTGGCAGCAGCCGAAGATTTTGACAAGTACCGAGGACTATGAGCTGTGTTTTCTGAGCGTTGACTTTCATTCCATGTTTGCCGAACCAGTTGGATAGCTGCGAAAGATTTCGTTCCATGGATCCAGTCAGAGCGTCAATGTCTCCGGGTCTCCCGCTTACAAGGACCTGGGTGTCGTCCGCATACTGCACGATACATGCGTCATGAGCATACAGGGACATGTCATTCGCGTAAATGCTGTACAACAGCGGACCGAGCGCTGACCCCTGGTACGTTCCGATCGGGTTGTGCAGAGGCACTTGAGGTGACTGTGGTGGACGGACCTGATCAGATAAGGTACGAGAGCCACGCTGGCTCTGGGTGACAACCTGCTGGTAGTGGCCGGCAAGGTAGCTCGTAAACCAGCGCGTATCCATTGTATAGTTCCAGTATTCTCAACAGCCCATCATGTGGCACAACATCAAAACATTTGGACAAGTCTAACAAACCTAACAGGGTAATTTTTCTTCTATCCATGGCCTCAAACACTCGATCAGTCACAGTAAGAAGGGCAGTGTCAGTGGAGTGATTTAATCTAAAACCATGCTGACTAGACGAGAATAAGTGGTGGATAGTAAAATAGCTAAACAGCTGCTCATAAACAACACGTTCAATGATTTTGGCGATGGTCGGCAGGATGGAGATCGGTCGGTAATTGGACACGTCGGTTTATTTCGGTGTCTTTTGGATGGGATGCACCAACGCCAGTTTCCATGAGTCCAGGACGACATTACTGATCAGGCTAGAATTCACAATATAGGTGATGACTGGACAGACGGAATCCATACATTGCTTAATGAAACGTACACAACGTACACAATGAAAAACGTACACAATGAAAATAGTCCCACTGCTCTCCAGGTCGACACTGTTGTACACAGCGCTCCAGTTCACGTTTTGTAGGTTGCAATTCAGCTCTGTCACGTCAAGTTTCCGCCAGCTCCTACCCGTCAGTGAGCACTGCACTGGTCGGTAGTGGGGCAGCGACACTAAAGCACGCGACCAGTTATGTGGGCTATAGTCGCAGTGCAGCGTGCCGGCCCGCTCAACACCACGGCTAGTACAGATCACATCAATGGTGGAGCCAGATGACCGCAACGTAGGACCACTGATGTGCTGCTGCATGGAGTATGCTGTGAGAAACTCCCTGAATCTAGTGGCCGCGGTGCCGTCGTTGCGGTTGTTGGTGTTGATGTTGATGTCACCACATATAATGATCGGTCCACTGTGGCGGGTGACGATGTGCTGGAGTTGCAACTCCAGTTCGTCGATGTCCGCGGTGACTCGGGACTGTGTCTGAACTGGTGGTCGGTAGAGCGAACACACCATCACTTTTTGCGAGCCGGCACGGATTTGGACCCACAGCGACTCCAGGTTGGAGCCTGCCGTGACCTGATCAGGTCCGTCCACCACAGTCACCTCAAGTGACTCCTTTGCTAGCACAGCAACGCCACCATACCGTCAGCCCTGACGGTATGGGCCACCACCGTCAGCCCTGTCCCTCCGCAGCAGCTGGTAGCCGGGTATTGGTATGAGTCTGCTGTGTGTCGATGGTTTGAGCCAGGTCAAACGATGACTTGAACGGATTAGGTCGCTCTTTGTGCACCATTTTTGGTCTTTTATGAATATTAAGCTATTGGGCTGATTCCCCTATGTCGTTTAGGAAAAACGTTATACGGTACCCAAGACCTGACCTCTCAGACACTCTATGACCTTCCGAGGTCAAGCGATTGACTTGAGCAATAAATGCTGGTTTCGCATATAATCATTTAATATAAGTTTGAACACATTCCATTGGTAAACAACGAATAGGTATTTGGACGGCTCGTTAAATGGGTATTAGCGCCTTTCCAGGTGACCTGAGGTCAAACGGTGACCCAGTGGGGTCAAGTCTTGAGTTGTGCACCTTCGGTGAGTTAAAGAGAAGGCGATGGTGGTGAAATGGATTTTCTAAGTGATTTGTGGAAAAACTTATGCGGTACCGCGCCATTCTGCCGTGTGTCATAACGTTAACTTATGCCGTGACCTGACGTCAAACGATGACCTGAAGTGATTAGGTCGCTCTTTGTGCACCACCTATAGGCTGGTGAGAATATTTAGCCGTTTGAAAAAACTTTGGTAAGTACTTAAATAAAAAAGTTATGCGGTACCCGATATTTGACTTCGCAGGAACTCTATGACCTCTAGAGGTCAAACGATAAATTTCAGCGATAAATACTAATAGGTTTCGAATATACTCATAGACACCAACATTTAGTATAAGTTTTAACACATTTGATCTGTAAACAACGCATACGTATTTGGACGGCTCGTTAAAGGGAGATACACACCTTTTTCCACCAAAATGGAGTTAGCACCTGAAATCGATAGACGAGGCAAACATATGATGTAAATTCATCACATTTTGCTTATAAACATTTCTATCGAAATATATTTGCAGTTTCCTACCGATAAGCGATCCACGCTTATATCGGTCGGTACTCAGCAAGTACTCGGTAACAAATTCAGTAACTTAGCCTCCCTACGCATTGTTATTTATAATGAAGGTATGCAATATGTTTCCTGCACTCTATCTTTTGTGAATATGTGCCAAAAAAATTATGAACAATCAACAATCATTTGAAAAACAGCGCATTGACATCGGCAGTTTAGCTTGGCACCGGCCGGCCGGTGCCCGGCTAAACTACGGCGACCAATTTAGTGTCGGCGATTTGTTTACAAGTGCCTATTCAACAACGTTGAACAGATTGATGCAAAAGCGCGAGATGTTGCGTTTTCCAATAGTGGAGAGAAACTACCGATCATTAATTTTCCCAAACTTCCAACTTTGAATCAGGAAATAACTTTATTTAATTCTTTACTTTAGATTACAACATTTTAATACCATAACGGTAACCAAAGAAATTATTGCTAACAAAATCAAAAGGTGATTATCTCCCTTTAACCCTATTTGTAACAGGCTCCTGGCTACCCCTATTTGTAACAGGGGGGGGGGGGGGAGGGTGGATTCCGCCCCCCCCCCGGAGATCTCGAGATCTACCCGTCCGATTTTCAAAAATGAAACGGTGTTTGGTTCCTCTCAACACGATCTACATTTCTAAATAATAAAACATATCTAATTTTTGGATAGGGGGGTAACAGGGGGGCAAAAACTACAAATTTTAGTGGTATTTTTGATCCCACATAGCTTTCATGTTTATCGACCGATTTGAACACAACTAATAGGAATTGATAGAGATTGAATTGGAAATTGATATATGACGGTGACGTTTGAAAATTCAAAAATCATAGGCGTGTGCAGGTCACTCAATATGGGGGTGAAGTAAATGCGTAATACAATTTTTTTGATGTTTTTTTTTGGATAAATGAAATGGTATGTGATTGTGACATAAGACAAAACGGTTATACATCATATTTTTGGCCATAGGCGGTACCAGGTTAGTGAAAAAGGGAGGTAAATTGGGAAAAAATATTACCGCAGACAAGTTGCTACCCAGCACTATAAATATGTTACTGATCGTAGATAGTTCCTTTTTGCATGTTGCACTTCATCATAGGCGTATCCAGGATCCAAACAGGGGCGGCGCAAGACATTTTGAAAAGTATATTATCCGTTATTATGATACTAACTAGTCAACAGTGACTATTTCACTTACAACTTCAATTAACATTGCTTACCCCCCTTTTTACCCTACCTGGACTCGCCTATTATCTTATAATCGTTCGTTGAGTAGCCTGTGGTGCGTGTTTCATCCGAAAACTGCAGTATGTTTTGTCATTGTACGCCCATGCCTCTTAGTTTCCTTGCAATAATATGACCCCGTTTCTTCCATTCCTGAGCGCGCCTCTGCCAAAAATGACTTTCTTCCCTTTTCTGGCCTCATATGTGCATATATCATTATAAGCTAAACGTCTATTGCGCCGTTATCGCTGGCATATCGTCATCTCCATGCCAGTCACCCCCCTTTTCATGTTCCTGAACACGCCCCTGAAACTCTATATGTAATAAATTATGCAAATAATGGAAGCAGAAGCTATCTTTTACATCTTGATAGCTATAAATGCCCCTTACATCGCTCTATTGGCTTCCCGCCAAGCATTGAATACTTCAAGGAAACCCCCCCTTTTCAAGCCCCTGAAACCGCCTCTGCCATGCAATTTTTATGATATTTCATTAACATTAACTAATTTGCACTTGTTGCAATCACCGTAAACCGATGTAACTCATTTATACTTGATGCAGTTAGGAAGAAACCGTGAAGATCGCATTTCCGTATTATCGCCAAATTTCGCCTCCGAACCCACCCAAAACTGGGCCCTGGAACCGCCTCTGTTCAGGTTAAGAACTCAAAATTTTGACTACAAATGCGGTATTCAATTCTATGAAAAGTCCGAAAATTGCATAGTCCTGCTCCCAGCTGTTCTGGAGATATCTGCGAAAAACATGAGGGGGGGGGGGGGGGGGGCGGAATCCGCCCCCTGTTACAAATAGGGTTAAATGGATATTAGCGTTTTCCAGGTGACCTGAAGTCAAACAGTGACACGGTGGGGTCAAGTCTTGAATTGTGCATCTTCGGTGGGTTAAAGGGAAGGCGATGGTGGTGGAATGGGTTCTCTAAGTGATTTGGGGAACAACGTATGCGGTACCGCGCCATTATGCCGTGTGCCATAACGTTAACTTATGCATGACCTGAGGTCAAACGATTGCCTGGAGGGGTTAGGTCGCTCTTTGTGCACCATATATGGTCTTTTGTGGATATTAAGCTATTGGGCTGATTCCCCTAAGTCATTTAGGAAAAAGTTATGCGGTACCCGAGACTTGACCTCACAGGCACTCTATACTCATAGACACCATAATTTGATATAAGTTTGAACACATTCGATCTGTAAACAACGAATACGTATTAGGACGGCTCGTAAACAACTTGCGGTGCTGGGGGTAAATTTTACCCCCCCCCGGATTTTCTCAATAACTTGAAAACTATGACAGATATCGAATTAAAACTTACAACACCTTATGGTGCATCAATTCTACATCTTGTGCCACAATTTTATTAAAATTCGTGAAGTTTTTGGGAGAAAAAGACGTTTTAGTGACGTCATGTCATTTTTGGTGAAAAACGTTAAATGTTTGAAAAATCGTAGACTATATGGTGTTGAAGCAAATTGCAAATAAAAGGCGTCAAAAGAAAGAAAATAACATTGTCCTTAAAATATCTAAATTTAGCATTTTCAACATTTTGGGTTTTTGACCCCCAAATATGCAAAAAACTGATTTTTTTGGGAAGAATTTCCACAAAGTTTTTTTTTGAAGATTTACAACAACAAAAACGGAAGATATATTAGAGAACCGTGGATAAACGATGCTCAAACCAAATTTCAAAACAATATCTTTATTTTTGACTGACTTATGGCTCTTTAAGTATAAATAACACATAACGTCATTTTGAATTAAATTGCGTTTTTTGGCTTTTACTGACCATGTACAGACAAACAAATGCCACCACTGTATTTCTAAGACAAAACTAGTCTAGGAACATGCATTTTTGTAATTAATGAATTTCACATTTTGTCCTTATTTTGACCTGACCTTGACCTGAGAGCCATTATATGGGGTCAGGCTGTGAAAATGGCTGCTTCTGTTGAATTGTACGTGTAAAATAACTCATACAACATGTTTCGCATGGCTTTCGTAGACCTTGACCTTGACCTTCGCTTACATTGGTACTTTTACTTATGCTGGAGATGCATGATACACTTGGGAGCACTTTGTGAGATAATAGTTGCAATATAAGGCTTTGGATGGAAAGAATAGCCCAAAAATCCAAATACTTAAATTTTGACACTTGACCTGACCGTGACCTGACATGTGACCTTATTTTTGGAATTTCGTGTATGTGTTAGATTCTTCTCACTGAAAGCTTTCGATCGCCGACTTGCGCGTCTCACTGCAGTTATTGGTTCGGAAGATACGAGGAGGAGGGGGGGGGGGGGGAATTTACCCCCCCAGCACCGGGCGTTCGGATGGAGGCCCCAGCGCCGCGCGGGTTAAAGGGAAATAAACACCTTTTTCCACAAACATGAAGTTAGCACCTGAAATCGATAGACGAGGCCAAATTATGATGTAAATGCATCACATTTTGCATATAAACATTCCTACCGAAAGATATTGGCAGTTTCCTACCGATAAGCGATCCACGCTTATATCGGTCGGTACTCAGCAAGTACTCGGTAACGAATTCAGTAAATTAGCCTTCCTACGCATTGTTATTTACATGAAGGTATGCGATATGTTTCCTGCACTCTATCTTGTGTAAATATGTGCCAAAATGTTATGAACAATCAACAATCATTTGAAAAACAGTGCATTGACATCGGCAGTTTAGCTTGGCACCGGCCAGCCGGTGCTCGGCTAAACTACGGCGACGTATTTAGTGTCGGCGATTTGTTTACAAGTGCCTATTCAACAACGTTGAACATATTGATGCAAAAGTGCGAGATGCTGCGCTTTCCAATAGTGGAGGGAAAATACCGATAATTAATTTCCCCAAACTTCCTACCTTGAATTAGGGAATTATTTTATTTTATTCTTAAAGTTAGATCACAACATTTTAATGCCATAACGGTAGCCAAATAAATTGTTGCTAACAAAATCCAAAGGTGATTATCTCCCTTTAAATGGATATTAGTGCTTTCCAGGTGACCTGAGGTCAAACGGTGACCCAGCGGGGTCAAGTCTTGAGTTGTGCACCTTCGGTGGGTTAAAGAGAAGGCGATGGTGGTGAAATGGATTATTTAAGTTATTTTGGGAAAACCTTATGCGGTAACGCGCCATTCTGCCGTGTGCCATAACGTTAATTTATGCCGTGACCTGAGGTCAAACGATGACCTGAAGAGGTTAGGTCGCTCTTTGTGCACCATCTATAGGCTGGTGGGAACATTTAGCCGTTGAAAAACTTCGGTAAGTACTTTAGGAAAAAAGTTATGCGGTACCCGAGATTTGACCTCGCAGGCACGCTATGACCTCCCGAGGTCAAGGGATTGACCTCAGCGAGAAATGCTTTAAGGTTTCGAATATACTCATAGACCCCAACATTGGGCATAAGTTTGAACACAATCGATCAGTAAACAACGAATAGGTATTTGGACGGCTTGTGGAATGGATATTAGCGCCTTTCCAGGTGACCTGAGGTCAAACGGTGACCCGGAGGGATCAAATCTTGATTTGCGCACCTTCGGTGGGTTAAACGGACGGCGATGGTGGTGGAATGGGCTCTCTAAGTTATTTTTGGGAAAAGTATGCGGTACCGTGTCATTCTGCCGTGTGCCATAACGTTAATTTATGCCGTGACCTGAGGTCAAACGATGACCTGAAGAGGTTAGGTCGCTCTTTGTGCACCATCTATGGTCTTTTGTAAATGTTAAGCCATTGGGCTGATTTCCCTAAGTCATTTAGGAAAGAAGTTATGCGGTACCGCGCCATTGTCTAAAATGCCTCATTGAAAAATGTGGACTTGACCTGAGGTTAAAGGATGACATTTTCGGATACAATGTTTTGTTGTGCACCATCTATGTGCTAATGCAAAAGTTGTGGTACTGGGATGACTTGTCTATTTCAATTGTAGGAGTTATGCGGTACCGCGATTTTTGGCCAAAACCGTATTTTTCACGTGTTTGTGTGACCTAAGGTCACACGGTAGCAGAGTAAGGTCATCTGTTGTGTTGTGCATAAACTATGGTCACTTGCGGATGGTTCTATGCTCAATTGCATATATAAATGCGTTTTCTGAGATTGTATAGGGTACCGCGCAAATAGTTATCACCCATTGAAAAACAAATTGACCTGAGGTTCTGCAGTGACCCGAACTGGTGCAATCTTGGTTTGTGCATGATCCGCACCCTGTTCCGAGTATTTTTGAATCAGGAAATGTTTCTCGAAGTCAGTTAGGTGAAAAGTTATGGGGTACCGCGTATTTGACTTGTTTGACCTATTGTGGCATCTGTAGGTCAAACCGTTTAATATATTCTGGTATAGCTTTCATAGGTTGTGTACTGACGACGTTGGGTTTATTGTGTGCAAATTTGGGTGAAATCGTAGTTACTTTGAATACGTATTTGAATACGAATATAAATACGTTGCTGTCTTCATGGACTCAGCGAGTCTAGGCGGCGTGCAAGGCCAACCAAGGCCATCCAGCTGTCTACAATAGCTGGCCAATATGCTGCACGGCGTGCTTGCCGCTTGTCATGACCTTGATAAAGACCATTTTGGACCATGCCGGAACGTATGGTGAAGAAATCGCTCAGATCGATCCCATGGTTTCGGAGCATTGGCTCGTCGGGAAATTTGCACGAAAAGTTTTGGTCCAATTTGGTCCACTTAAAGTGCACCAATCTGTATAAAATCCATAGCGGCACCGTTTTGGACCACGCCAGATCGAATGGTGAAGAAATCGCTCAGATCGGTCCCATAGTTTCGGAGCATGGGCTCGTCGACAAATTTGCACTTATAGTTTTGGTCTTTGGTACATTTAGGGTGTACCAAATGGTATAAAATCCAAAACGGCACCGTTTCAGACCACTCTGAATCGAATGGTGAAAACATCACTCAGATCGGTCCAGTAGTTTCGAAGCATGGGCTCGTCTGCTAATCTGGTCGTTTTTTAGACACTCACGGCAGAAACTACCAGGGAAACTGCGGTTAGTGCATACATTCAGTGAGGCTGCAATAAAAAAGAAGAGTTTATTCCCAGTACCATATCCTGAATGCTGTTTCAAAAGAAAGTAGTAGAAAAGAAAGGGAAACTTTGATGTTGTGCAAAATCGTTTAATTGAAATGGTGGACGAAATGCGAAGCCGGCAAAAGCCGGCAAAATTGGGTAAAACAGGATAAAAAGTTTTATCCTGACATGCTCCAAAGTCAGAATAAATTCGGATCTGGACCGATCCCATTTAAATACACATTATTTAATTTACCCTGACAAAAAAGTAGGATAAATTAAACATATTTGCCAATCATGTTTATCCTGACAAAAAGTCAGGATAAACCCGAAAAATGAACACAAAATCCTTCGTGAAAACGGCTATTAGCAGAAAACATTTAGTCAATGGTATTCACGTACTGTATTGGCTATTGTCAAGAAAGGCGATAGCTTTGTCCTTTCCGTAGGTTAGTTTGTAAGCACACCCACTCTGCTACTGCCCGCCCCGACAACCTGCATACTCAAGTCAATAAGAATTCGCGCCCCAGCTCGTGCTATTTGCCGTTGACTGAGATAGTCCGGTGGCAGAGGCGGTGCTCAGGTAAGGTCAGTGGATAGAGAGGACTGAGATGGGGCTTTGTGGCACATACAGCTTTCGACTGAATTATGTCGGTCAGCAGGAATCACGCAATCGGATGGTAGGGGTCAGGATCTATGAAGATAAAAACTCTGCTACACGAGGAGATCTGATGCTAAAACCCAACTAAAGAAAAGTTCAGACTATTTTTTAAAGAGGAAGACACAAGTTGAAGAATGTAGTGGGCACATATGTAGTGGGTGAAGTGTGTATATGTGGGCTCCAGTCCGAACCGAGTGACGGCGAGCAAACATGCTATCCGAGTTGGCCAGTCTTGGAGTGTTTTAGAGAAACGGGATCATAGTGAACATCGACTTATAGTACTTCGAAAATATGACGTTTGAATACTACAGTTCAAATACCAATGTAGAATCGCATGACCTTCCTTATGCAGCCGCGTACACATGCCTCCACAATGACAATGGAAAGTGGATACCGCCAGTCGACCCGCGTGCTGCAGTGTGGTTTCACGTACGAGTATGGATGCGCTCGCGCTGCACAGTTCATCACACACTCATGCTCGATTTCAAATGATATAAACACATTTATGGCATGCGTAGGCAATTGCCAGCTTTGTTTCGATTTCATGAATTACTGAAAATAAGATGTACGAATAAAAATATAAATATAAATAAACAAAAATAAAATATTTTTGCAATTGGATTTTCAGAGTATTATATGTTCAAAACGGTATAAAAACAGAACGTAGCACTGTTCGATAATCGGATGTATTTAGTTACCTCACACATCGCAATTGAGTATCTTAAACTCACTTTTTGGCGTTTTTTTCTTAAATCCATTCTTTTTGACACCGCTAAATATGATCTTACTTACGTTGCTTGTCAACCAAATGATACGTTTTGTAAAACGAGTCACATTCAAGAGATTTAATACTGCATGGATTTTATTAACTATATGAACTGCATGAAGTGAATAAACTGAACGAACTGAACGAACTGAACGAACTGAACGAACTGAACGAACTGAACGAACTGAACGAACTGAACGAACTGAACGAACTGAACGAACTGAACGAACTGAACGAACTGAACGAACTGAACGAGCTGAACGAACTGAACGAACTGAACGAACTGAACGAACTGAACGAACTGAACGAACTGAACGAACTGAACGAACTGAACGAACTGAACGAACTGAACGAACTGAACGAACTGAACGAACTGAACGAACTGAACGAACTGAACGAACTGAACGAACTGAACGAACTGAACGAACTGAACGAACTGAACGAACTGAACGAACTGAACGAACTGAACGAACTGAATGCACAAGGAATGCACAATGAATGCACAACGAATGCACAACGAATACACAATGAATGCACAATTAATAAACTGCAATGAACTGTAATGAACTGCAATAAACTGCAATTAACTGCAATGAACTGCAATAAACTGCAATAAACTTCTATGAACTGCAATGAACTGCAATGAACTGAATGAACTGAATGAACTGAATGAACTGAATGAACTGAATGAACTGAATGAACCGAATGAACTGAATGAACCGAATGAACCGAATGAACCGAATGAACTGAATGAACTGAATGAACTGAATGAACTGAATGAACTGAATGAACTGAATGAACTGAATGAACTGAATGAACTGAATGAACTGAATGAACTGAATGAACTGAATGAACTGAATGAACTGAATGAACTGAATTATCTATGAATTAACTTAATTAACTGAATTGATCGTATCAGCTGTGTGAATTGTATGAGCTTTATGAACTGTATTAACCGTGCGAAGTGCGAACCGTGTGAACGGTGAGCAGGGTGTGCTGTACCCTTACACTGTGAATAGTGAGCCGTGTGTGCTGTACCCTTACACTGTGAACAGTGAGCAGTGTGTGCTGTACCCTTACACTGTGAATAGTGAGCCGTGTGTGCTGTACCCTTACACTGTGAACAGTGAGCAGTGTGTGCTGTACCCTTACACTGTGAACAGTGAGCAGTGTGTGCTGTACCCTTACACTGTGAATAGTGAGCAGTGTGTGCTGTACCCTTACACTGTGAACAGTGAGCAGTGTGTGCTGTACCCTTACACTGTGAACAGTGATCAGTGTGTGCTGTACCCTTACACTGTGAACAGTGATCAGTGTGTGCTGTACCCTTACACTGTGAACAGTGATCAGTGTGTGCTGTACCCTTACACTGTGAATAGTGAGCCGTGTGTGCTGTACCCTTACACTGTGAACAGTGAGCAGTGTGTGCTGTACCCTTACACTGTGAACAGTGAGCAGTGTGTGCTGTACCCTTACACTGTGAACAGTAAACAGTGTGTGCTGTACCCTTACACTGTGAATAGTGAGCCGTGTGTGCTGTACCCTTACACTGGGAACAGTGAGCAGTGCGTGCTGTACCCTTACACTGTGAACAGTGAGCAGTGTGTGCTGTACCCTTACACTGTGAATAGTGAGCCGTGTGTGCTGTACCCTTACACTGTGAATAGTGAGCCGTGTGTGTTGTACCCTTACACTGTGAACAGTGAGCAGGGTGTGCTGTACCCTTACACTGTGAACAGTGAGCAGTGTGTGCTGTACCCTTACACTGTGAACAGTGAACAGTGTGTGCTGTACCCTTACACTGTGAACAGTGAGCAGTGTGTGCTGTACCCTTACACTGTGAACAGTGAGCAGTGTGTGCTGTACCCTTACACTGTGAATAGTGAGCAGTGTGTGCTGTACCCTTACACTGTGAACAGTGAGCAGTGTGTGCTGTACCCTTACACTGTGAACAGTGAGCAGTGTGTGCTGTACCCTTACACTGTGAACAGTGAGCCGTGTGTGCTGTACCTTTACACTGTGAATAGGGAGCCGTGTGTGCTGTACCCTTACACTGTGAATAGTGAGCCGTGTGTGCTGTACCCTTACACTGTGAATAGTGAGCCGTGTGTGCTGTACCCTTACACTGTGAACAGTGAGCAGGGTGTGCTGTACCCTTACACTGTGAATAGTGAGCCGTGTGTGCTGTACCCTTACAATGTGAACAGTGAGCCGTGTGTGCTGTACCCTTACACTGTGAACAGTCAGCAGTGTGTGCTGTACCCTTACACTGTGAACAGTGAGCAGTGTGTGCTGTACCCTTACACTGTGAACAGTGAGCAGTGTGTGCTGTACCCTTACACTGTGAACAGTGAACAGTGTGTGCTGTACCCTTACACTGTGAACAGTGAGCAGTGTGTGCTGTACCCTTACACTGTGAACAGTGAGCAGTGTGTGCTGTACCCTTACACTGTGAACAGTGAGCAGTGTGTGCTGTACCCTTACACTGTGAACAGTGAGCAGTGTGTGCTGTACCCTTACACTGTGAACAGTGATCAGTGTGTGCTGTACCCTTACACTGTGAACAGTGAGCAGTGTGTGCTGTACCCTTACACTGTGAACAGTGATCAGTGTGTGCTGTACCCTTACACTGTGAACAGTGAGCAGTGTGTGCTGTACCCTTACACTGTGAACAGTGAGCAGTGTGTGCTGTACCCTTACACTGTGAACAGTGAGCAGTGTGTGCTGTACCCTTACACTGTGAACAGTGAGCAGTGTGTGCTGTATCCTTACACTGCATGAAATGCATACTTTATTGAGCTGCATAGTTGGTATGAACTGCATATGCAGACATTGGATGTCGGACATTGATCTATACAAACCACACCCAAACATTAGCTGGCTGAATGTACAATGTACTTAGAACTAAAATTGTGGAGCCCTGAGTAGTAGTAGCAGTTTATCCAAGTCGTTTCTCTCGTCGTTGAAATAAAGCTCACGATATTCAAGATCCAGGAACGTCTCAACTAGGATGACATTTGCGGAAACGCTGAGACAAAGTCAGGGACCATTTCTATTCTGCTGAATGAAAATAAAAGTTAGGAGAACTATACAGAAGAAAACCACCATTGTTCGCCTGGGATACGCGACTGCCGGCCAAACTCAATAGCAAAACATCTAACTTGGTGTTCTGAGCTCGACTCAGTTAATTATTGAAGCCAGACCAGACTGATGAGAAGACATATAAACAGAATAAATAAAGTAAAATTATTTGTGATAGTTATTGGAATTTGAGCTAATTTTCAGTAAAAATAATCAACATACAATGGACGATATACAGCTGAAGAAAAACACTATTTTAACATATTTATATTCGAAGCTATGTTGTAGAGCTGTCTTATATGCTATGCATATTCTATGCAAATCTCCTCCGACATAGAACAAAGTGCCCTGACTGCGGTGTATTTTGTAGCCTGCTGTCATTGACCCGCGATCGTGACTATAAGCTATATCGTCTCCGCTTTACTCGGCTTGGTCCGCTCCGAAGGGCGCCAATGACCAACGAAGGCGCGCCACTCGTCCGATTGGGCGCAGATTTTCCGGCTACTATAATGACACGTCTGCACACCATCCGCCATCGGTGCCGCCATCGGTGCCGCCAGCGGTGTCGCCATCGGTCCAGCCATCGGTGCCGCCATAATGGTGCCGCCATTTTGGTGCCGCCATAATGGTGCCGCCATTTAGGTGCCACAATATTGGTGTCACCATCGGTGTCGTCCAGCGATATGTCAGGGGCGGGAGGAGGCGGGGCTAGGGGTGTGAGAAATACAGCCTGGTGTACACACACACACACACACACACACACACACACACACACACACACACACACACACACACACACACACACACACACACACACACACACACACACACACACACACACACACACACACACACACACACACACACACACACACACACACACACACACACACACACACACACACACACACACACACACACACACACACACACACACACACACACACACACACACACACACACACACACACACACACACACACACACACACACACACACACACACACACACACACACACACACACACACACACACACACACACACACACACACACACACACACACACACACACACACACACACACACACACACACACACACACACACACACACACACACACACACACACACACACACACACACACACACACACACACACACACACACACACACACACACACACACACACACACACACACACACACACACACACACACACACACACACACACACACACACACACACACACACACACACACACACACACACACACACACACACACACACACACACACACACACACACACACACACACACACACACACACACACACACACACACACACACACACACACACACACACACACACACACACACACACACACACACACACACACACACACACACACACACACACACACACACACACACAAACACACACCGACCCCCCCCCCCCCCACACACACACATAGGCATATTCCGGGTAGGGTACTAGCCCATAGGGTTCACGTGTTAAATGACCCATTTTCGGGAAGTTATAACTCCGATTCTGTCGAACCGAATTGATGCAACTGCTTTCAAAAGACAGGTCGTTCAATTATCTTGTGATGATTCAAACATTTTTTTACGTAACCCAGCCGAATTCCTACGGCGTACAGTGGGAAGATTGCATTGCACGCGGCACTGGCCCCATCCGCGGCTCGGATCGCATCCCGTTTCTCCGCGCGGAGGCGCCCCGAGCCAAATAGCGCGCGCCTCTCAGCTGTTGGGTGGCCTTTAAAAATCGCAATGTCCCAATCGCTAATTAGCCGCACCCGAAGTTTGGCTGGGGGTGGTGGTATTTGGGGTTCATAACTAGCAATGATAAAGAAAGAAACTTGGCAGCTAATTTGAAAAGTATGTGTAGCTGTGCTAATGCACTTCACATAATTGAAAACCACAGAGCAAAACAGATTATTAAATTGGGACATTTTCGGCCCCGGAGCAAGTTTTTGTAGGACATATTTTGGCGCCCACTATATATAGTAAGTTCGCACTTTTTAACACCCCTGTGCTTCCACTGGGAGTTTTTGAAATGAGTCTGAAATGAGTGAAATTAGTTAAATGAGTCAAAGTGAGTCACTGCTTTAAATCCAGGTTTAATGATGGGGGATGTTCGCAGGTTGCTCATGCCCAGGAATGCCCCCCCCCCCCCCCCCCCCACCCACACAGTCATTGTCCCACCAGGTGCCGCATATGGGTTAGTTGGGTGATGCATGTGGTTGGTTACCTATTTTAGTGACACCGCTTCCGCCACCGACTGAGAGACGAGCCAAGCAGGGCGGGTGTGCACCGGCTTATCGTCCAGCTACTGCGGCCCGTTCGACGTCGCGCCAGCTTCGCGGAGGCAGCTAAGTTCACGGCTGTGATGAACGCGATGTGATGGCGCGATGAACGCGATGCACGGAGCCAAAGGTTCACAGTCCGAGAGCGCCGCTGGGCGGCCCCGAATGACTTTGGCCGGCTCTGGAGTCTGGACTGCCTGAGCTAACATAAGGCTGCCATATTCGATCATAAAGCTGCCATCGAGTCAAAAGAATATATACCAATTATCTGTTTGCTTGTTGTTTTGCTTTGTTTTGCGTTGCTTCATTTTTTGTTTTAATTTTGCCTTGCATTATTTTCTTTTGTTTTCTTAACACGCGACCTGGGGGGCCTATGATAATTACACACCCTGGAGGGGGGGATTCGGCCCCCCCTTATGATCTCGAAAACCACACAACGTAGCGACAAGCGGAAAACGGCGTTAGATAGCTCGAGACAAGCTCTTTCGAAAGTATTTCGTCATTTTTGTTTTCACAGGTCTGTTAATATTGAGGTCACCAGAGGTCATCAAGGGTCAGATTGTCAAGTTTTAGGACTTCGCTTCGAACACCCCCAAATATCTCGGGCACTATGATAGGTAGCAGCAAACGAAAACAAAACAATAGAAAGCTCTTCAAAAATGCAATCGACAAAGGAGCCCTCAGATTTGAGCTCAAGTAAATCGTTTAGGCTCCAGAGGTCATCAAATGTCAAAAAGGCGATTTTTCTTCTCCAAAACTGTTTTTCGCATTTTTTTTAACCTAATACAGATAAAGCAATAGTTTTTGCGCTATCGTGTTTGTTTCGGCAAGGCGCTTCGAATCATATTCATGGTGGCCAGGTTAGCTCAACTGAGAAATTTGAGATTGTATCTTCTCTATCTTCCTTATGTCGATAGTTATTGGCAAAACAGTGTTGGCGGTCACGAAAATGACCTGTCCTTAGGTCACTGATATTCGAAATCCGAGATAAACAAATGGTTGGTATCTATGACCTTATGCAATCCTGCAAGATTGAAACAAATCGGCCTAAAACTATGGCTGTGGTACTACTGCAAACGTTTTGGAGTTGAGTTCATCATGTGACCTGGTCTGGTGACCTGACCTGAGAGGACCCGAAGTCAACAATTTTACATAATGTGGGAAATTCATTGCCGAACAGGTGTGCAAAAAAAAAAACGGCGGCGCTGCGCGCCGCCGTTTTTGCGCTATCTTTGAAAAACTGGAGGAGGGGGGGGGGGGGGGGGGTCTGATTTAGCCCCCCCTCCAGGGCGCGTGTTAAGTTGTTCGAAAATATGGTGCATTGTCACTGGAATATCTGTCATCCTCGGAATTTTCAATTAAAGATTTAAGTTATTTCATGTCATATCATTGCAATCGCCGTGTCATTTGATGATATGTAAACGTTTGCTTGATTTACTTGGTATCGATAGCGTGAAGTTAGAGTTGATCCAGTGAAGTTAGAGTTGATCCAGTGAAGTTATAGTTGATCCAGTGAAGTTATAGTTGATCCAGTTAAGTTAGAGTTGATCCAGTTAAGTTAGAGTGATCCAGTGAAGTTAGAGTTTATCCAGTTAAGTTATAGTTGATCCAGTGAAGTTAGAGTTGATCCAATTAAGTTAGAGTTGATCCAGTGAAGTTAGAGTTAATCCAGTTAAGTTAGAGTTGATCCAGTGAAGTTATAGTTGATCTAGTGAAGTTATAGTTGATCCAGTTAAGTTAGAGTTGATCCAGTTAAGTTAGAGTTGATCCAGTGAAGTTAGAATTGATTCAGTTAAGTTAGAGTTGATCCAGATATTGTGAAGTTAGAGTTGATCCAGTTAAGTTAGAGTTGATCCAGTGAAGTTAGAGTTGATCCAGTGAAGTTAGAGTTGATCCAGTGAAGTTAGAGTTGATCCAGTGAAGTTAGGGTTGGTCCAGTGGAGTTAGAGTTGATTCAGTGAAGTTAGAGTTGATCCAGTGAAGTTAGAGTTGATCCAGATCACGTGGTCTCAGCTAAGATTAGTCAAGATTGCTTCAACCGTCTTGGAAGATCTAGATAAACGGATCTGACCTGAATAAAAATCCAGGCGATGACGAATAGCTTGACTTCATGCAAGTGGATGTGTGCTGGCGGATGATGTGGTATGACCTGAAGATGTCAAAGTGAAGGGAATTGACCTGAGGGCATCCGGGTATTGTGGACTGACCTGAGTGCGTCAGGGGGTGCTGCGGGCTGACCTGAGGGCGCCAGGAGTGCTGATGACCGCCCCTGAGGGCGTCAGGGGTGCTGATGACCGCCCCTGAGGGCGTCCGGGTGAGGTGGACTGACATGAAGGCGTCCGGGTGAGGGGACTGACCTGAGGGTGTCCAGGCGAAGGGGACTGACCTGAGGGTGTCCAGGCGAAGGGGACCGACTTGAAGGCGCCCGGATGAGGTGGACTGACATGAAGGCGTCCGGGTGAGGGGACTAACATGAAAGCGTCCGGGGGAGGTGGAATGACATGAAGGCGTCCGGGGAAGGTGGACTGACCTGAAGGCGTCCGGGTGAGGGGACTGGCATGAAGGCGTCCGGGGAAGGTGGACTGACCTGAAGGCGTCCGGGGAAGGTGCACTGACCTGAAGGCGTCCGGGTGAGGGGACTGACATGAAGGCGTCCGGGTGAGGGGACTGACCTGAGGGTGTTCAGGCGAAGGGGACTGACCTGAGGGTGTCCAGGCGAAGGGACCGACTTGAATGCGCCCGGATGAGGTGGACTGACATGAAGGCGTCCGGGTGAGGTCGACTGACATGAAGGCGTCCGGGTGAGGGGACTGACATGAAAGCGTCCGGGGAGGTGGAATGACATGAAGGCGTCCGGGGAAGGTGGACTGACCTGAAGGCGTCCGGGGGAGGTGGAATGACATGAAGGCGTCCGGGGGAGGTGGACTGACCTGAAGGCGTCCGGGTGAGGGGACTGACATGAAGGCGTCCGGGGGAGGTGGAATGACATGAAGGCGTCCGGGGAAGGTGGACTGACCTGAAGGCGTTCGGGTGAGGGGACTGACATGAAGGCGTCCGGGTGAGGGGACTGACATGAAGGCGTCCGGGGAAGGTGGACTGACCTGAAGGCGTCCGGGGAAGGTGGACTGACCTGAAGGCGCCCGGATGAGGTGGACTGACATGAAGGCGTCCGGGTGAGGAGACTGATAAGAAGGCGTCCGGGGGAGGTGGAATGACATGAAGGCATCCGGGGAAGGTGGACTGACCTGAAGGCGTCCGGGTGAGGGGACTGACATGAAGGAGTCCGGGGAAGGTGGACTGACCTGAAGGCGTCCGGGGAAGGTGGACTGACCTGAAGGCGTCCGGGTGAGGGGACTGACATGATGGCGTCCGGGGAAAGTGGACTGACCTGAAGGCGTCCGGGGAAGGTGGACTGACATGAAGGCGTCCGGGTGAGGGGACTGACATGAAGGCGTCCGGGGAAGGTGGACTGACTTGAAGGCGCCCGGATGAGGTGGACTGACATGAAGGCGTCCGGGTGAGGAGACTGACCTGAGGGTGTTCATGCGAAGGGGCTGACCTGAGGGTGTCCAGGCGAAGGGACCGACTCGAAGGCACCCGGATGAGGTGGACTGACATGAAGGTGTCCGGGTGAGGGGACTGACATGAAGGCGTCCGGGGGAGGTGGAATGACATGAAGGCGTCCGGGTGAGGTGGACTGACCTGAAGGCGTCCGGGGAAGGTGGACTGACCTGAAGGCGTCCGTGTGAGAGGACTGACATGAAGGCGTCCGGGGAAGGTGGACTGACCTGAAGGCATCCGGGGAAGGTAGACTGACCTGAAGGCGTCCGGGTGAGGGGACTGACATGAAGGCGTCCGGGGAAGGTGGACTGACCTGAAGGCGCCCGGATGAGGTGGACTGACATGAAGGCGTCCGGGTGAGGGGACTGACATGAAGGCGTCCGGGGGAGGTGGAATGACATGAAGGCGTCCGGGGAAGGTGGACTGACCTGAAGGCGTCCGGATGAGGTGGACTGACATGAAGGCGTCCGGGTGAGGGGACTGACATGAAGGCGTCCGGGGGAGGTGGAATGACATGAAGGCGTCCGGGGAAGGTGGACTGACCTGAAGGCGTCCGGATGAGGTGGACTGACATGAAGGCGTCCGGGTGAGGGGACTGACATGAAGGCGTCCGGGGGAGGTGGAATGACATGAAGGCGTCCGGGGAAGGTGGACTGACCTGAAGGCGTCCGGGGAAGGTGAAATGACCTGAAGGCGTCCGGGTGAGGGGACTGACATGAAGGCGTCCGGGGAAAGTGGACTGACCTGAAGGCGTCCGGGGAAGGTGGACTGACCCGAAGGCGTCCGGGGGAGGTGGACTGACCTGAAGGCGTCCGGGTGAGGGGACTGACATGAAGGCGTCCGGGGAAGGTGGACTGACCTGAAGGCGTCCGGGGGAGGTGGAATGACATGAAGGCGTCCGGGGGAGGTGGACTGACCTGAATGCACCCGGATGAGGTGGACTGACCTGAAGGCGTCCGGGTGAGGGGACGACTGACATGAAGGCGTCCGGGGAGGTGGAATGACATGAAGGCGTCCGGGGAAGGTGGACTGACCTGAAGGCGCCCGGATGAGGTGGACTGACATGAAGGCGTCCGGGTGAGGGGACTGACATGAAGGCGTCCGGGGGAGGTGGAATGACATGAAGGCGTCCGGGGAAGGTTAACTGACCTGAAGGCGTCCGAGGGAGGTGGACTGACCTGAAGGCGTCCGGGTGAGGGGACTGACATGAAGGCGTCCGGGGGAGGTGGAATGACATGAAGGCGTCCGGGGAAGGTGGACTGACCTGAAGGCGTCCGGGTGAGGGGACTGACATGAAGGCGTCCGGGGAAGGTGGACTGACCTGAAGGCGTCCGGGGAAGGTGGACTGACCAGAAAGCGTCCGGGTAAGGGGACTGACATGAAGGCGTCCGGGGAAGGTGGACTGACCTGAAGGCACCCGGATGAGGTGGACTGACATGAAGGCTTCCGGGTGAGGGGACTGACATGAAGGCGTCCGGGGAGGTGGAATGACATGAAGGCGTCCGGGAAAGGTGGACTGACCTGAAGGCGTCCGGATGAGGTGGACTGACATGAAGGCGTCCGGGTGAGGTGGACTGACATGAAGGCGTCCGGGGGAGGTGGACTGACCTGAAGGCGCCCAGATGAGGTGGACTGACATGAAGGCGTCCGGGGGAGGTGGAATGACATGAAGGCGTCCGGGGAAGGTGGACTGACCTGAAGGCGTCCGGGTGAGGGGACTGACATGATGGCGTCCGGGGAAGGTGGACTGACCTGAAGGCGTCCGGGGAAGGTGGACTGACCTGAAGGCGTCCGGGTGAGGGGACTGACCTGAAGGCGTCCGGGGAAGGTGGACTGACCTGAAGGCGTCCGGGGAAGGTGGACTGGCATGAAGGCGTCCGGGTGAGGGGACTGACATGAAGGCGTCCGGGGAAGGTGGACTGACCTGAAGGCGTCCGGGGAAGGTGGACTGACCTGAAGGCGTCCGGGTGAGGGGACTGACATGAAGGCGTCCGGGTGAGGGGACTGACCTGAGGGTGTTCAGGCGAAGGGGACTGACCTGAGGGTGGCCAGGCGAAGGGACCGACTTGAAGGCGCCCGGATGAGGTGGAATGACATGAAGGCGTCCGGGGAAGGTGGACTGACCTGAAGGCGTCCGGGGAAGGTGGACTGGCATGAAGGCGTCCGGGTGAGGGGACTGACATGAAGGCGTCCGGGGGAGGTGGACTGACCTGAAGGCGTCCGGGTGAGGGGACTGACATGAAGGCGTCCGGGGGAGGTGGAATGACTTGAAGGCGTCCGGGGAAGGTAGACTGACCTGAAGGCGTCCGGGTGAGGGGACTGACATGAAGGCGTTCGGGGGAGGTGGACTGACATAAAGGCGTCCGGGTGAGGTGGACTGAGCTGAAGGCGTCCGGGGAAGGTGGACTGACCTGAATGCGTCCGGGGAATGTGGACTGACCTGAAGGCGTCCGTGGGAGGTGGAATGACATGAAGGCGTCCGGGGAAGGTGGACTGACCTGAAAGCGCCCGGATGAGGTGGACTGACATGAAGGCGTCCGGGTGAGGGGACTGACATGAAGGCGTCCGGGGAGGTGGAATGACATGAAGGCGTCCGGGGAAGGTGGACTGACCTGAAGGCGTCCGGATGAGGTGGACTGACATGAAGGCGTCCGGGTGAGGGGACTGACATGAAGGCGTCCGGGGGAGGTGGAATGACATGAAGGCGTCCGGGGAAGGTGGACTGACCTGAGGGCGCCCGGATGAGGTGGACTGACATGAAGGCGTCCGAGTGAGGGGACTGACATGAAGGCGTCCGGGGAGGTGGAATGACATGAAGGCGTCCGGGGAAAGTGGACTGACCCGAATGCGTCCGGGGGAGGTGGACTGACCTGAAGGCGTCCGGGTGAGGGGACTGACATGAAGGCGTCCGGGGAAGGTGGACTGACTTGAAGGAGTCCGGGGGAGGTGGACTGACCTGAAGGCGTCCGGGTGAGGGGACTGACATGAAGGCGTCCGGGGAAGGTGGACTGACCTGAAGGCGTCCGGGGGAGGTGGAATGACATGAAGGCGTCCGGGGGAGGTGGACTGACCTGAATGCACCCGGATGAGGGGACTGACATGAAGGCGTCCGGGGAGGTGGAATGACATGAAGGCGTCCGGGGAAGGTTAACTGACCTGAAGGCGTCCGGGGGAGGTGGACTGACCTGAAGGCGTCCGGGTGAGGGGACTGACATGAAGGCGTCCGGGGAAGGTGGACTGACCTAAAGGCGTCCGGGGGAGGTGGACTGACCTGAAGGCGTCCGGGTGAAGGGACTGACATGAATGCGTCCGGGGAAGGTGGACTGACCTGAAGGCGTCCGGGTATTGTGGACTGACCTGAAGGCGTCCGGGTGAGGGGACTGACCTGAAGGCGTCCGGATGAGGTGGACTGACCTGAAGGCGTCCGGGGGAGTTGGACTGACATGAAGGCGTCCGGGGAGGTGGAATGACATGAAGGCGTCCGGGTGAGGGGACTGACATGAAGGCGTCCGGGTGAGGGGACTGACCTGAAGGCGTCCGGGTGAGGTGGACTGACCTGAAGGCGTCCGGGGAAGGTGGACTGATCTGAAGGCGTCCGGGGGAGGTGGACTGACCTGAAGGCGTCCGGGGGAGGTGGACTGACCTGAAGGCGTCCGGGTGAGGGGACTGACCTGAGGGCGTCCGGGGAAGGTGGACTGACCTGAAGGCGTCCGGGGAAGATGGACTGACCTGAAGGCGTCCGGGGAAGGTGGACTGACCTGAAGGCGTCCGGGTGAGGTGGACTGACCTGAAGGTGTCCGGGTGAGATGGACTGACCTGAAGGCGTCCGGGGGAGGTGGACTGACCTGAAAGCGTCCGGGTGAGGGGACTGACCTGAAGGCGTCCGGGAGAGGGGGACTGACCTGAAGGCGTCCGGGTGAGGTGGACTGACCTGAAGGCGTCCGGGGAGGTGGACTGACCTGAAGGCGTCCGGGGAAGGTGGACTGACCTGAAGGTGTCCGGGTGAGGGGACTGACCTGAAGGCGTCCGGGTGAGGGGACTGACCTGAAGGTGTCCGGGTGAGGGGACTGACCTGAAGGCGTCCGGGGAGGGGGACTGACCTGAAGGCGTCCGGGTGAGGTGGACTGACCTGAAGGCGTCCGGGGGAGGTGGACTGACCTGAAGGCGTCCGGGGAGGTGGAATGTCATGAAGGCGTCCGGGTGAGGGGACTGACCTGAAGGCGTCCGGAGGAGGGGACTGACCTGAAGGCGTCCGGAGGAGGGGGACTGACCTGAAGGCGTCCGGGTGAGGGGGACTGACCTGAAGGCGTCCGGGTGAGGGGACTGACCTGAAGGCGTCCGGAGGAGGGGGACTGACCTGAAGGCGTCCGGGTGAGGGGGACTGACCTGAAGGCGTCCGGGTGAGGGGACTGACCTGAAGGCGTCCGGAGGAGGGGGACTGACCTGAAGGCGTCCGGGTGAGGGGGACTGACCTGAAGGCGTCCGGGTGAGGGGACTGACCTGAAGGCGTCCGGAGGAGGTGGACTGACCTGAAGGCGTCCGGGGGAGGTGGACTGACCTGAAGGCGTCCGGGGGAGGGGACTGACATGAAGGCGTCCGGGGGAGGTGGAATGACATGAAGGCGTCCGGGGAAGGTGGACTGACCTGAAGGCGTCCGGGGAAGGTGAAATGACCTGAAGGCGTCCGGGTGAGGGGACTGACATGAAGGCGTCCGGGGAAAGTGGACTGACCTGAAGGCGTCCGGGGAAGGTGGACTGACCCGAAGGCGTCCGGGGAGGTGGACTGACCTGAAGGCGTCCGGGTGAGGGGACTGACATGAAGGCGTCCGGGGAAGGTGGACTGACCTGAAGGCGTCCGGGGGAGGTGGAATGACATGAAGGCGTCCGGGGGAGGTGGACTGACCTGAATGCACCCGGATGAGGTGGACTGACCTGAAGGCGTCCGGGTGAGGGGACGACTGACATGAAGGCGTCCGGGGAGGTGGAATGACATGAAGGCGTCCGGGGAAGGTGGACTGACCTGAAGGCGCCCGGATGAGGTGGACTGACATGAAGGCGTCCGGGTGAGGGGACTGACATGAAGGCGTCCGGGGGAGGTGGAATGACATGAAGGCGTCCGGGGAAGGTTAACTGACCTGAAGGCGTCCGAGGGAGGTGGACTGACCTGAAGGCGTCCGGGTGAGCGGACTGACATGAAGGCGTCCGGGGGAGGTGGAATGACATGAAGGCGTCCGGGGAAGGTGGACTGACCTGAAGGCGTCCGGGTGAGGGGACTGACATGAAGGCGTCCGGGTGAGGGGACTGACATGAAGGCGTCCGGGGAAGGTGGACTGACCTGAAGGCGTCCGGGGAAGGTGGACTGACCAGAAGGCGTCCGGGTAAGGGGACTGACATGAAGGCGTCCGGGGAAGGTGGACTGACCTGAAGGCACCCGGATGAGGTGGACTGACATGAAGGCGTCCGGGTGAGGGGACTGACATGAAGGCGTCCGGGGAGGTGGAATGACATGAAGGCGTCCGGGAAAGGTGGACTGACCTGAAGGCGTCCGGATGAGGTGGACTGACATGAAGGCGTCCGGGTGAGGGGACTGACATGAAGGCGTCCGGGGGAGGTGGACTGACCTGAAGGCGCCCAGATGAGGTGGACTGACATGAAGGCGTCCGGGGAGGTGGAATGACATGAAGGCGTCCGGGGAAGGTGGACTGACCTGAAGGCGTCCGGGTGAGGGGACTGACATGATGGCGTCCGGGGAAGGTGGACTGACCTGAAGGCGTCCGGGGAAGGTGGACTGACCTGAAGGCGTCCGGGTGAGGGGACTGACCTGAAGGCGTCCGGGGAAGGTGGACTGACCTGAAGGCGTCCGGGGAAGGTGGACTGGCATGAAGGCGTCCGGGTGAGGGGACTGACATGAAGGCGTCCGGGGAAGGTGGACTGACCTGAAGGCGTCCGGGGAAGGTGGACTGACCTGAAGGCGTCCGGGTGAGGGGACTGACATGAAGGCGTCCGGGTGAGGGGACTGACCTGAGGGTGTTCAGGCGAAGGGGACTGACCTGAGGGTGTCCAGGCGAAGGGACCGACTTGAAGGCGCCCGGATGAGGTGGACTGACATGAAGGCGTCCGGGGAAGGTGGACTGACCTGAAGGCGTCCGGGGAAGGTGGACTGGCATGAAGGCGTCCGGGTGAGGGGACTGACATGAAGGCGTCCGGGGGAGGTGGACTGACCTGAAGGCGTCCGGGTGAGGGGACTGACATGAAGGCGTCCGGGGGAGGTGGAATGACTTGAAGGCGTCCGGGGAAGGTAGACTGACCTGAAGGCGTCCGGGTGAGGGGACTGACATGAAGGCGTTCGGGGGAGGTGGACTGACATAAAGGCGTCCGGGTGAGGTGGACTGAGCTGAAGGCGTCCGGGGAAGGTGGACTGACCTGAAGGCGTCCGGGGAAGGTGGACTGACCTGAAGGCGTCCGTGGGAGGTGGAATGACATGAAGGCGTCCGGGGAAGGTGGACTGACCTGAAAGCGCCCGGATGAGGTGGACTGACATGAAGGCGTCCGGGTGAGGGGACTGACATGAAGGCGTCCGGGGAGGTGGAATGACATGAAGGCGTCCGGGGAAGGTGGACTGACCTGAAGGCGTCCGGATGAGGTGGACTGACATGAAGGCGTCCGGGTGAGGGGACTGACATGAAGGCGTCCGGGGGAGGTGGAATGACATGAAGGCGTCCGGGGAAGGTGGACTGACCTGAGGGCGCCCGGATGAGGTGGACTGACATGAAGGCGTCCGGGTGAGGGGACTGACATGAAGGCGTCCGGGGAGGTGGAATGACATGAAGGCGTCCGGGGAAAGTGGACTGACCCGAATGCGTCCGGGGGAGGTGGACTGACCTGAAGGCGTCCGGGTGAGGGGACTGACATGAAGGCGTCCGGGGAAGGTGGACTGACTTGAAGGAGTCCGGGGGAGGTGGACTGACCTGAAGGCGTCCGGGTGAGGGGACTGACATGAAGGCGTCCGGGGAAGGTGGACTGACCTGAAGGCGTCCGGGGGAGGTGGAATGACATGAAGGCGTCCGGGGGAGGTGGACTGACCTGAATGCACCCGGATGAGGGGACTGACATGAAGGCGTCCGGGGAGGTGGAATGACATGAAGGCGTCCGGGGAAGGTTAACTGACCTGAAGGCGTCCGGGGGAGGTGGACTGACCTGAAGGCGTCCGGGTGAGGGGACTGACATGAAGGCGTCCGGGGAAGGTGGACTGACCTAAAGGCGTCCGGGGAGGTGGACTGACCTGAAGGCGTCCGGGTGAAGGGACTGACATGAATGCGTCCGGGGAAGGTGGACTGACCTGAAGGCGTCCGGGTATTGTGGACTGACCTGAAGGCGTCCGGGTGAGGGGACTGACCTGAAGGCGTCCGGATGAGGTGGACTGACCTGAAGGCGTCCGTGGGAGTTGGAATGACATGAAGGCGTCCGGGGAAGGTGGACTGACATGAAGGCGTCCGGGGGAGGTGGAATGACATGAAGGCGTCCGGGTGAGGGGACTGACATGAAGGCGTCCGGGTGAGGGGACTGACCTGAAGGCGTCCGGGTGAGGTGGACTGACCTGAAGGCGTCCGGGGAAGGTGGACTGATCTGAAGGCGTCCGGCGGAGGTGGACTGACCTGAAGGCGTCCGGGGGAGGTGGACTGACCTGAAGGCGTCCGGGTGAGGGGACTGACCTGAGGGCGTCCGGGGAAGGTGGACTGACCTGAAGGCGTCCGGGGAAGATGGACTGACCTGAAGGCGTCCGGGGAAGGTGGACTGACCTGAAGGCGTCCGGGTGAGGTGGACTGACCTGAAGGTGTCCGGGTGAGATGGACTGACCTGAAGGCGTCCGGGGGAGGTGGACTGACCTGAAAGCGTCCGGGTGAGGGGACTGACCTGAAGGCGTGCGGGGGAGGGGGACTGACCTGAAGGCGTCCAGGTGAGGTGGACTGACCTGAAGGCGTCCGGGGAGGTGGACTGACCTGAAGGCGTCCGGGGAAGGTGGACTGACCTGAAGGTGTCCGGGTGAGGGGACTGACCTGAAGGCGTCCGGGTGAGGGGACTGACCTGAAGGTGTCCGGGTGAGGGGACTGACCTGAAGGCGTCCGGGGGAGGGGGACTGACCTGAAGGCGTCCGGGTGAGGTGGACTGACCTGAAGGCGTCCGGGGGAGGTGGACTGACCTGAAGGCGTCCGGGGAGGTGGAATGTCATGAAGGCGTCCGGGTGAGGGGACTGACCTGAAGGCGTCCGGAGGAGGGGGACTGACCTGAAGGCGTCCGGAGGAGGGGGACTGACCTGAAGGCGTCCGGGTGAGGGGACTGACCTGAAGGCGTCCGGAGGAGGGGGACTGATCTGAAGGCGTCCGGGTGAGGGGACTGACCTGAAGGCGTCCGGAGGAGGGGGACTGACCTGAAGGCGTCCGGGTGAGGGGGACTGACCTGAAGGCGTCCGGGTGAAGGGACTGACCTGAAGGCGTCCGGAGGAGGGGGACTGACCTGAAGGCGTCCGGGTGAGGGGGACTGACCTGAAGGCGTCCGGGTGAGGGGACTGACCTGAAGGCGTCCGGAGGAGGTGGACTGACCTGAAGGCGTCCGGGGGATGTGGACTGACCTGAAGGCGTCCGGGGGAGGTGGACTGACCTGAAGGCGCCTGGGGGAGGGGGACTGACCTGAAGGCGCCCGGGGGAGGGGGACTGACCTGAAGGCGTCCGGGTGAGGGGACTGACCTGAAGGCGTCCGGGTGTATCCAGGTGATGCGGTTGCTCATCAGCCGTAGTGTCTCGACCTTGGTGCCCCGAAAGCTGTCCTCGTCCAGCCGCTCCAGACCCGAGTTGAGCAGTTCGACGAACGACAGTGGTCCCAGAGGCAGGTCTGGAGGGGCGAGACACACGGTAACACTGTCAGGCTCCCTCTGTAGTCTCATAGGAAGGTCTGGAGGGGCGAGACACACGGTAACACTGTCAGGCTCCCTCTGTAGTCTCAGAGGAAGGTCTGGAGGGGCGAGACGCACGGTAACACTGTCAGGCTCCCTCTGTAGTCTCAGAGGCAGGTCTGGAGGGGCGAGACACACGGTAACACTGTCAGGCTCCCTCTGTAGTCCCAGAGGCAGGTCTGGAGGGGCAAGACACACGGTAACACTGTCAGGCTCCCTCTGTAGTCTCAGAGGCAGGTCTGGAGGGGCGAGACACACGGTAACACTGTCAGACTCCCTCTGTAGTCTCAGAGGCAGGTCTGGAGGGGCGAGACACACGGTAACACTGTCAGACTCCCTCTGTAGTCTCAGAGGAAGGTCTGGAGGGGCGAGACACACGGTAACACTGTCAGACTCCCTCTGTAGTCTCAGAGGCAGGTCTGGAGGGGCGAGACACACGGTAACACTGTCAGACTCCCTCTGTAGTCTCAGAGGCAGGTCTGGAGGGGCGAGACACACGGTAACACTGTCAGACTCCCTCTGTAGTCTCAGAGGCAGGTCTGGAGGGGCGAGACACACGGTAACACTGTCAGACTCCCTCTGTAGTCTCAGAGGCAGGTCTGGAGGAGCGAGACACACGGTAACACTGTCAGACTCCCTCTTGCCCGTGAGAAACGTCCCGTCCCACCTGGGTATGCGATTCATGGTCTAAATAGGTTTCATTTTTTCCACTGACTTATGGGGAGGTCACGAAATTGGCCTGACCTTAGGTCACCGATATACAACAACAACACAACACTGAGATTTTCGAATTGTAGGTAGTCATGATATTATGAAATCCTGTAAGTTTCCAATATCTCAGATAAATACTGGGTTTTGGCACGACCACAAACATTTTTGAAGGTAAGGTCACTTGACGTGACATGGTGACCTGACCTGAAATGACCTAAGGTCAAAACTTTCATAACAATGTGGGTACTTGATGCCCAAACAGCCGTGCTAAATTTGGTTGCGATGCGCGCCGCCATTTTCCCGCTATTCCCGGAAAACCTCGGGGAGGGGGTCAAAATGACCGCCAACGGGGCGAGGGTTAGCTACGAACAGCGGCCGACCCGACCGACCACAACGCTTTTGAGGAGCTTTGGAATCCCGCATCCGATTGATAAGCGGTCTTCGCCATCTGTATTCAATCAATTATGTTATTGACATGTTTCGTCTTACGTGAGGGGTCAGCATGTCGCGTGGCATGTGCCGCGTCAGGGTCGTCAGAAAATGTTATCCTGCTATAGCTGAGAAACGGCTGGACCGAATAACCCTCGCCAGTGCAGGGGATGTTGCCACCCCTCGGTTTTTTAGAGAATAACTCGCGTAAATATCAACCGATGGCGATGAAACTTTCAGTACCCTACTTGTGAACAATTTGACACATATAAAAAAAAATTAGGTCACAAGACCCGTGACCTTTGACCTGTTTTTCAAGGTTATGTCAGGCGCAACTGGCGTTCCGTAGTATTGATCCTTGTAACTTGTGCAGTTGCATAGTGTTTGTTGTTCTGGAGCATATGCACAGGTGTTTCCAAGTGACAGTTGTGGTTTGCATTGACATTGTGACTTCGATTGACCTTTTCAGAAGTCAACCGAGGTCACTGACCTCCGATGACCTCATATTACTTTTTTGGCTTCCGGCAGTTTCTAGGATATTTTGTGACTCTGATTTCAAATATGGGATCCATTTTACATAATTATATGTTCCACTGGGGGCATGCGCCCCAACAGGTCAACCGAGGTCACTGACCTCAAATGACCTGACATGACCGGTCATGACCTTTTTGGAATTTGGTAGTTTCTAGCACATTTTGTGACGCTGATTTCAAATTTGGCACCCATTTGTCATAATTATATGCTCATTCGCGATTCTAGCTCGACTAGATTCAATTTATACGCATTTACAATTTGGTTGAATTTTGGGTCATTGACATGACCTCAGAGGTCACCTAATGACCTAGGACCTTAAAATCGGTTATCAATGGCTTCCTCCTCTCGTGACAAGCAACTCGCTCGTTGTTGAATCAAAGCTCTAGCCCGATTAGGGGCGAAACGCTAGGGGGGGGGGGGTATACCCCCTTCTAACTCGAAAACTAAAAAGGATAGAAAGACGCAGACAAAGGCGTCCGAAAGCTCTCGAAAAGCACATTCGAAAGTACTTCAGATATTTGTTTTTCCTCAAGTCAATATTGTGGTCACCAGAGGTCATTAACCCTCGCCCTACGGGGTCCTAAAACGCCCCCCCCCCTGAGGTTTTTCTTGCATAACTTTTTCAACATGCGGCGCATCTTGATGAAATTTGCAGTAGCTAAGTATACAACAATTATCGTATGCTATACAAATGTCATTGAAATTGGTTGAGAAATTTGGGAAATAATGATATTTTGATGACGTCATATTGATGGAAACACGATAAATGTTTGAGAAATCGTAGAAAACAGAGTTTTGAAGCAAATTGCAAACGCAATTAAGCAAAGATAACCAATGCCATTTTCTTTAAAATGGCAATCTCGGATTTTCTAAATTCTGGGTTTTTGACCCCAAAATGAACAAAAACTTTATTTTTTAAATCACCACAAAATCAAAAAAAATCAAAGACGTTAAAAAACGGAATATATGTGAGAGGACTGTATATGGACAATACTCAAGCCAAATTTCAAAGAAATATCTCTATTTTTGACTGATTGATAAGTGTAAGAAATTCATGACGTCATTTCTTTAATAACTTGTTTGTTCCAGTTTTAGGACTTCGCTCCAGAAACCCCCAGATATCACAGAAACTGTTATAGCTAGGAAGAAACGGAAAAAGCAATAGAAAGCTCTTGAAACAAAAAGGCTATTTTGTATATCTATGCAACCGCAATTCCGATTGACAAGCGGACTTCTTTGCCGAGTAGCCCTATCCACCCTACCCTGTTTGAGACCAGTGTCGACTCACATGGGTGACTACCACTGTGCGTGGCGCGTGCCGCGTGAGAGGTGTTGAGCAGTGTTTTCTCGCAAAAACTCAGCCACGGCTGGGCCGATTGTGTGCAAATTTGGTGTGTGGTTAGGGACCCCTCAGCCGCCGCCTTCCCACAAGTCAAGGGTGGGGTGCCTCTGCACGTGCGCACGTGCACACCCCTATTATATATCTCAGGCGCGGCTGAGCAGATTGTGTTCAAATTTGGTGTGTGGTTATGGATCTCTCAGCCGCCACTTTCCTCAGCCGCCTGTGCACGTGAGCACGTGAGCACCCTTTTTGTATCTCAGAAACTACTTGCCCGATCGAGTTGAAATTCGCCATACATTTCCTTCGCGCTCGCTCGTTCATCGCCAAATATGGCGCCTTACTGGTATTAATGTTGACCAGGTAAGGTAAAAAAACAAAAAAATGACATCAGGTCAAGGTCAAGTGGTGATCCAAGTAGGTCATGTTGCATATGGGAAGACGTACCTCGACGAGACTAACACATTGGTGTCGGTTTCACTGCTCTATCGTCATTATGTCGAGGGTTATCGACATAAAACTGTTGGTGACCTCGGATGACCTCGGCTGACCCTGTAGGGGTCACTGAACAAAAATGGCAACTAGGTCATCAATAATTGCATATAATAACATGATCCAGAAGGAATTAGACTGATGTTAGATACACAAGGATATCTTGCGTATCTTTGGAATAGGAAGCATTTTAATATTTCCCCATTTACTTATAATGGGGAGGTCACGAAGTTGACCCAACCTTAGGTCGCTGATATACAAAATCCAAGATAAACGAATTGTAGATAAATATGGCCTTATGAAATCCTGTCAGTGTAAAGTCGATCATCCAAAAACTGTGACTGTGGTACGACCACAAGTCTTTTTGGAGGTGGAGTCACGTGACCTGGTCTGGTGACCTGACCTGGGATGACCCGCGGATTGTTTTTACATAATGTGAGCAATTAATGCCCGAACAGCTGTGTCAAAAACGGTGGCGCTGCGCTCCGCCGTTTTCCGCTACCCTAGAACAACCTGAGGGGGGGGGGTGTCTAAACACACACCTCCTGGCACGGTGCGGGTTAAAACTGAGACAATGCATACTTTACCTACAATAAAATAACCAATTGAAATGATCACAGTCTAGCGTCAACTGTTGTTTTTGTTTTGTTTTTGTTTATTGATAAATCACCAACAGGCACAAAACCCGGTTACAGGCGAAGTCAAGAGATACAACTATTGTTGATACCAAGTTGGTAAAAAATAAGCATATGCAAAGCAGGTTATCGGACTTTCGTGTCGCTATTGTGTTGTTTGTAGGTTATTGCGCTCTGAGTAGCACTACAAATGGCGCACAGAATCCTGGCATTTGCTACATTTACTCCAGAAGCCACTGCAAAACAACTACACGGCTCGCAAAACGTCTACTTAACTTGAGGAAAAGGATAGCTTTAATGTTCCCAGGACACTTGGCGGATTGCCAATCTTGCCAGCCCTCCCCGTTAAGCCACCAAAACAAAAGCATAATACTGGACGCAGTGCTTCACGATTTCCAGGGGCGACGACCACCCACTCACTCGCTGGCGACACGTCAGAGCCACTACGAGCCCCAGAGCTGCCCAGCGTCAATCCGGTCATGTCGTCAGCGAAGTGACGCCGCGAACAGTCCAGTGGTGCTCACAAACCCTGCCACGCGAACAGTGCAGTCGTGCTCACAAACCCTGCCATCAGACGGCGGCGCTCAGCGCACCAATCAGCACCAGCTCCGGCCCGAGCCAATCGAGGCGACTGCGCATCGACTGGAGAGCCGTGCTGAAGCCGTGCTGAAGCCGGGACTGGAGAGCCGTGCTGAAGCCGGGGCTGGAGAGCCGTGCTGAAGCCGTGACTGGAGAGCCGTGACTGGAGATCCGTGCTGAAGCCGTGACTGGAGAGCCGTGCTGAAGCCGTGACTGGAGAGCCGTGCTGAAGCCGGGACTGGAGAGCCGTGCTGAAGCCGTGCTGAAGCCGGGACTGGAGAGCCGTGCTGAAGCCGGGACTGGAGAGCCGTGCTGAAGCCGGGACTGGAGAGCCGTGCTGAAGCCGTGACTGGAGAGCCGTGACTGGAGATCCGTGCTGAAGCCGTGACTGGAGAGCCGTGCTGAAGCCGTGACTGGAGAGCCGTGCTGAAGCCGGGACTGGAGAGCCGTGCTGAAGACGTGCTGAAGCCGTGCTGAAGCCGTGACTGGAGAGCCGTGACTGGAGAGCCGTGCTGAAGCCGGGACTGGAGAGCCGTGCTGAAGACGTGCTGAAGCCGTGCTGAAGCCGTGACTGGAGAGCCGGGACTGGAGAGCCGTGCTGAAGCCGCGCTGAAGCCGGGACTGGAGAGCAGTGATGACGTTGCTTGCCTCGTTAGCGAGGCTGACACGCCAAGCAACGGACACAACAGAGCAGTTAGCGGGGAGAGACAGTACTGGACGGCAGGGGCACAGCAGGACACAACAGCAGGACACAACAGAACGGTTAGCGGGGAGAGATAGCACTGGACCGCAGGAGCACAGCAGGACACAACAGCAGGACACAACAGAGCAGTTAGCGGGGAAAGATAGCACTGGACGGCAGGAGCACAGCAGGACACAACAGCAGGACACAACAGAGCAGTTAGCGGGGAGAGACAGCACTGGACGGCAGGAGCACAGCAGGACACAACAGCAGGACACAACAGAGCAGTTAGCGGGGAGAGATAGCACTGAACGGCAGGAGCACAACAGGACACAACAGCAGGACACAACAGCAGGAAAAAACAGAGCAGTTAGCGGGGAGAGACAGCGCTGGAAGGCAGGAGCACAGCAGGACACAACACCAGGACACAACAGAGCAGTTAGCGGGGAGAGACAGCACTGGACGGCAGGAGCACAGCAGGACACAACAGAGCAGTTAGCGGGGAGAGACAGCACTGGACGGCAGGAGCACAGCAGGACACAACACCAGGACACAACAGAGCAGTTAGCGGGGAGAGACAGTACTAGACGGCAGGGCACAACAGGACACAACAGCAGGACACACCAGCAGGACACAACAGAACGGTTAGCGGGGAGAGATAGCACTGGACCGCAGGAGCACAGCAGGACACAACAGCAGGACACAACAGAGCAGTTAGCGGGGAGAGACAGCACTGGACGGCAGGGCACAGCAGGACACAACAGCAGGACACACCAGCAGGACACAACAGAACGGTTAGCGGGGAGAGATAGCACTGGACCGCAGGAGCACAGCAGGACACAACAGCAGGACACAACAGAGCAGTTAGCGGGGAGAGATAGCACTGGACGGCAGGAGCACAGCAGGACACAACAGCAGGACACAACAGAGCAGTTAGCGGGGAGAGACATCACTGGACGGCAGGAGCACAGCAGGACACAACAGCAGGACACAACAGAGCAGTTAGCGGGGAGAGATAGCACTGGACGGCAGGAGCACAGCAGGACACAACAGAGCAGTTAGCGGAGAGAGACAGCACTGGACGGCAGGAGCACAGCAGGACACAACAGAGCAGTTAGCGGGGAGAGACAGCACTGGACGGCAGGAGCACAGCAGGACACAACACCAGGACACAACAGAGCAGTTAGCGGGGAGAGACAGCACTGGACGGCAGGGCACAGCAGGACACAACAGCAGGACACACCAGCAGGACACAACAGAACGGTTAGCGGGGAGAGATAGCACTGGACCGCAGGAGCACAGCAGGACACAACAGCAGGACACAACAGAGCAGTTAGCGGGGAGAGATAGCACTGGACGGCAGGAGCACAGCAGGACACAACAGCAGGACACAACAGAGCAGTTAGCGGGGAGAGACATCACTGGACGGCAGGAGCACAGCAGGACACAACAGCAGGACACAACAGAGCAGTTAGCGGGGAGAGATAGCACTGGACGGCAGGAGCACAGCAGGACACAACAGAGCAGTTAGCGGGGAGAGACATCACTGGACGGTAGGAGCACAGCAGGACACAACAGCAGGACACAACAGCAGGACACAACAGCAGCACACAACAGAGCAGTTAGCGGGGAGAGATAGCACTGGACCGCAGGAGCACAGCAGGACACAACAGCAGGACACAACAGAGCAGTTAGCGGGGAGAGATAGCACTGGACGGCAGGAGCACAGCAGGACACAACAGCAGGACACAACAGAGAAGTTAGCGGGGAGAAACAGCACTGGACGGTAGGAGCACAGCAGGACACAACATAGCAGTTAGCGGGGAGAGATAGCACTGGACGGCAGGAGCACAGCAGGACACAACATCAGGACACAACAGAGCAGTTAGCGGGGAGAGATAGCACTGGACGGCAGGAGCACAGCAGGCCATAACAGAGCAGTTAGCGGGGAGAGACAGTACTGGACGGCAGGGGCACAGCAGGACACAACAGCAGGACACAACAGCAGGACACAACAGCTGGACACAACAGAGCAGTTAGCGGGGAGAGATAGCACTTGACCGCAGGAGCACAGCAGGACACAACAGCAGGACACAACAGAGCAGTTAGCGGGGAGAGATAGCACTGGACGGCAGGAGCACAGCAGGACACAACAGCAGGACGCAACAGAGAAGTTAGCGGGGAGAGACAACACTGGACGGCAGGAGCACAGCAGGACACAACAGAGCAGTTAGCGGGGAGAGACAGCACTGGACGGCAGGAGCACAGCAGGACACAACAGCAGGACACAACAGAGCAGTTAGCGGGGAGAGACAGTACTGGACGGTAGGAGCACAGCAGGGCACAACAGCAGGACACAACAGAGCAGTTATCGGGAAGAGATAGTACTGGACGGCAGGAGCACAGCAGGACACAACAGCAGGACACAACAGAGCAGTTAGCGGGGAGAGACAGCACTGGACGGCAGGAGCACAGCAGGACACAACAGCAGGACACAACAGAGCAGTTAGCGGGGAGAGACAGCACTGGACGGCAGGAGCACAGCAGGACACAACAGCAGGAAACAACAGAGCAGTTAGCGGGGAGAGACAGCACTGGACGGCAGGAGCACAACAGGACACAACAGCAGGACACAACAGAGCAGTAAGCGGGGAGAGACAGCACTGGACGGCAGGAGCACAGCAGGACACAACAGCAGGACACAACAGAGCAGTTAGCGGGGAAAGATAGCACTGAACGGCAGGAGCACAACAGGACACAACAGCAGGACACAACAGAGCAGTTAGCGGGGAGAGACAGCGCTGGAAGGCAGGAGCACAGCAGGACACAACAGCAGGACACAACAGCAGGACACAACAGAGCAGTTAGCGGGGAGAGATAGCACTGGACGGCAGGAGCACAACAGGACACAACAGCAGGACACAACAGAGCAGTTAGCGGGGAGAGACAGCGCTGGAAGGCAGGAGCACAGCAGGACACAACAGCAGGACACAACAGAGCAGTTATCGGGGAGAGACAGCACTGGACGGCAGGAGCACAGCAGGACACAACAGCAGGACACAACAGCAGGACAAAACAGAGCAGTTAGCGGGGAGAGACAGCACTGTACGGCAGGAGCACAGCAGGACACAACAGAGCAGTTAGCGGGGAGAGACAGCACTGGACGGCAGGAGCACAGCAGGACACAACAGAGCAGTTAGCGGGGAGAAACAGCACTGGACGGCAGAAGCACAGCAGGACACAACAGAGCAGTTAGCGGGGATATATAGCACTGGGCGGCAGGAGCACAGCAGGCCACAACAGCAGGACACAACAGCAGGACACAACAGAGCAGTTAGCGGGGAGAGACAGCACTGGACGGCAGGAGCACAGCAGGACACATCAGCAGGACACAACAGAGCAGTTAGCGGGGAGAGACAGCACTGGACGGCAGGAGCACAGCAGAACACAACAGCAGGACACAACAGAGCAGTTAGCGGGGAGAGACAGTACTGGACGGCAGGAGCACAGCAGGACACAACAGAGCAGTTAGCGGGGAGAGACAACACTGGACGGCAGGAGCACAGCAGGACACAACAGAGCAGTTAGCGGGTAGAGACAGTACTGGACGGCAGGAGCACAGCAGGACACAACAGAGCAGTTAGCGGGGAGAGACAACACTGGACGGAAGGAGCACAGCAGAACACAACAGCAGGACACAACAGAGCAGTTAGCGGGGAGAGAAAGTACTGGACGGCAGGAGCACAGCAGGACAAAGCAGAGCAGTTAGCGGGGAGAGACAACACTGGACGGCAAGAGCACAGCAGGACACAACAGAGCAGTTAGCGGGGAGAGGCAGTACTGGACGGCAGGAGCACAGCAGGGCACAACAGAGCAGTTAGCGGGGAGAGACAACACTGGACGGCAGGAGCACAGCAGGACACAACAGCAGGACAAAACGGAGCAGTTAGCGGGGAAAGACATTACTGGACAGCAGGAGCACAGCAGGACAAAACAGAGCAGTTAGCGGGGAGAAAAAGCATTGGACGGCAGAAGCACAGCAGGACACAACAGAGCAGTTAGCGGGGAGAGATAGCACTGGACGGCAGGAGCACAGCAGGACACAACAGCAGGACAAAACAGAGCAGTTAGCGGGGAAAGACAGCACTGGACAGCAGGAGCACAGCAGGACACAACAGCAGGACACAACAGCAGGACACAACAGAGCAGTTATCGGGGAGAGATAGCACTAGACGGCAGGAGCACAGCAGGACACAACAGCAGGACACAACAGAGCAGTTAGCGGGGAGAGACAGCACTGGACGGCAGGAGCACAGCAGGACACAACAGCAGGACACAACAGAGCAGTTAGCGGGGAGAGACAGCACTGGGCGGCAGGAGCACAACAGGACACAACAGAGCAGTTAGCGGGGAGAGAGCACTGGACGGCAGGAGCACAGCAGGACACAACAGCAGGAAACAACAGAGCAGTTAGCGGGGAGAGACAGCACTGGACGGCAGGAGCACAGCAGGACACAACAGCAGGACACAACAGAGCAGTTAGCGGGGAGAGACAGCACTGGACGGCAGGAGCACAGCAGGACACAACAGCAGGAAACAACAGAGCAGTTAGCGGGGAGAGACAGCACTGGACGGCAGGAGCACAGCAGGACACAACAGCAGGACACAACAGAGCAGTTAGCGGGGAGAGACAACACTGGACGGCAGGAGCACAGCAGGACACAACAGCAGGACACAACAGAGCAGTTAGGGGGGAGAGACAGCACTGGACGGCGGGAGCACAGCAGGACACAACAGATCAGTTAGCGGGGAGAGACAGCACTGGACGGCAGGAGCACAGCAGGACACAACAGAGCAGTTAGCGGGGAGAAACAGCACTGGACGGCAGAAGCACAGCAGGACACAACAGAGCAGTTAGTGGGGATAGATAGCACTGGACGGCAGGAGCACAGCAGGCCACAACAGCAGGACACAACAGCAGGACACAACAGAGCAGTTAGCGGGGAGAGACAGCACTGGACGGCAGGAGCACAGCAGGACACACCAGCAGGACACAACAGAGCAGTTAGCGGGGAGATACAGCACTGGACGGCAGGAGCACAGCAGAACACAACAGCAGGACACAACAGAGCAGTTAGCGGGAAGAGACAGTACTGGACGGCAGGAGCACATCAGGACACAACAGAGCAGTTAGCGGGGAGAGACAACACTGGACGGCGGGAGTACAGCAGGACACAACAGAGCAGTTAGCGGGGAGAGACAGTACTGGACGGCAGGAGCACAGCAGGACACAACAGAGCAGTTAGCGGGGATAGACAACACTGGACGGCAGGAGCACAGCAGGACACAACAGCAGGACACAACAGAGCAGTTAGCGGGGAGAGACAGTACTGGACGGCAGGAGCACAGCAGGACAAAGCAGAGCAGTTATCGGGGAGAGACAACACTGGACGGCAAGAGCACAGCAGGACACAACAGAGCAGTTAGCGGGGAGAGGCAGTACTGGACGGCAGGAGCACAGCAGGACACAGCAGAGCAGTTAGCGGGGAGTGACAACACTGGACGGCAGGAGCACAGCAGGACACAACAGCAGGACAAAACAGAGCAGTTAGCGGGGAAAGACAGCACTGGACAGCAGGAGCACAGCAGGACACAACAGAGCAGTTAGCGGGGAGAAAAAGCATTGGACGGCAGAAGCACAGCAGGACACAACAGAGCAGTTAGCGGGGAGAGATAGCACTGGACGGCAGGAGCACAGCAGGACACAACAGCAGGACAAAAAAGAGCAGTTAGCGGGGAAAGACAGCACTGGACAGCAGGACACAACAGCAGGACACAACAGAGCAGTTAGCGGGGAGAGAGACAGCACTGGACGGCAGGAGCACATCAGGACACAACAGCAGGACACAACAGCAGCACACAACAGAGCAGTTAGCGGGGAGAGAGACAGCACTGGACGGCAGGAGCACATCAGGACACAACAGCAGGACACAACAGCAGGACAAAACAGAGCAGTTAGCGGAGAAGAACAGCACTGGACAGCAGGAGCACAGCAGGACAAAACAGAGCAGTTAGCGGGGAGAGACAGCACTGGACAGCAGGAGCACAGAAGGACACAACAGCAGGACATAAAATGAACAGTTACCGGGGAGAGATAGCACTGAACGGCAGGAGCACAACAGGACACAAAAGCAGGACACAACAGTAGGACAAAACAGAGCAGTTAGCGGGGAGAGACAGCACTGGAAGGCAGGAGCACAGCAGGACACAACAGCAGGACACAACAGAGCAGTTAGCGGGGATAGACAGCACTGGACGGCAGGAGCACAGCAGGACACAACAGAGCAGTTAGCGGGGAGAAACAGCACTGGACGGCAGGAGCACAGCAGGACACAACAGAACAGTTAGCGGGGAGAAACAGCACTGGACGGCAGGAGCCCAGCAGGACACAACAGAGCAGTTAGCGGGGAGAGACAACACTGGACGGCAGGAGCACAGCAGGACACAACAGCAAGACACAACAGCAGGACACAACAGAGCAGTTAGCGGGGAGAGACAGTACTTGACGGCAGGAGCACAGTAAGACACAACAGCAGGACACAACAGCAGGACACAACAGAGCAGTTAGCGGGGAGAGACAGCACTAGGCAGCAGGAGCACGGCAGTACACAACAGCAGGACACAACAGAGCAGTTAGCGGGGAGAAACAGTACTGGACGGCAGGAGCACAGCAGGACACAACAGAGCAGTTTGCGGGGAGAGACAACACTGGACGGCAGGAGCCCAGCAGGACACAACAGAGCAGTTAGCGGGGAGAGACAACACTGGACGGCAGGAGCACAGCAGGACACAACAGCAAGACACAACAGCAGGACACAACAGAGCAGTTAGCGGGGAGAGACAGTACTTGACGGCAGGAGCTCAGCAGCACACAACAGCAGGACACAATAGAGCAGTTAGCGGGGAGAGACAACACTGGACGGCATGAGCATGGCAGGACACAACAGAGCAGTTAGCGGAGAGAGACAGTACTGGACGGCAGGAGCACAGCAGGACACAACAGCAGGACACAACAGAGCAGTTAGCGGGGAGAGACAGCACTGGACGGCAGGAGCACAGCAGGACAAAACAGAGCAGTTAGCGGGGAGAAAAAGCATTGGACGGCAGAAGCACAGCAGGACACAACAGCAGGACACAACAGAGCAGTTAGCGGGGAGAGACAGTACTGGACGGCAGGAGCACAGCAGGACACAACAGCAGGACACAACAGAGCAGTTAGCGGGGAGAGACAGCACTGGACGGCAGGAGCACAGCAGGACACAACAGCAGGACACAACAGAGCAGTTAGCGGGGAGAGATAGCACTGGACGGCAGGAGCACAGCAGGACACAACAGCAGGACACAACAGAGCAGTTAGCGGGGAGAGACAGTACTGGACGGCAGGAGCACAGCAGGACACAACAGCAGGACACAACAGAGCAGTTAGCGGGGAGAGACAGCACTGGACGGCAGGAGCACAGCAGGACACAACAGCAGGACACAACAGAGCAGTTAGCGGGGAGAGATAGCACTGGACGGCAGGAGCACAGCAGGACACAACAGCAGGACACAACAGAGCAGTTAGCGGGGAGAGACAGTACTGGACGGCAGGAGCACATCAGGACACAACAGAGCAGTTAGCGGGGAGAGACAACACTGGACGGCGGGAGCACAGCAGGACACAACAGAGCAGTTAGCGGGGAGAGACAGTACTGGACGGCAGGAGCACAGCAGGACACAACAGAGCAGTTAGCGGGGAGAGACAACACTGGACGGCAGGAGCACAGCAGGACACAACAGCAGGACACAACAGAGCAGTTAGCGGGGAGAGACAGTACTGGACGGCAGGAGCACAGCAGGACACAACAGCAAGACACAACAGAGCAGTTAGCGGGGAGAGATAGCACTGGACGGCAGGAGCACAGCAGGACACAACAACAGGACACAACAGCAAGACACAGCAGAGCAGTTATCGGGGAGAGACAGTACTGGACGGCAGGAGCACAGCAGGACACAACAGAACAGTTAGCGGGGAGAGACAACACTGGACGGCAGGAGCACAGCAGGACACAACAGCAGGACACAACAGAGCAGTTAGCGGGGAAAGACAGCACTGGACAGCAGGAGCACAGCAGGACACAACAGAGCAGTTAGCGGGGAGAGACAGCACTGGACGGCAGGAGCACAGCAGGACACAACAGCAGGACACAACAGAGCAGTTAGCGGGGAAAGACAGCACTGGACAGCAGGAGCACAGCAGGCCACAACAGCAGGACACAACAGCAGGACAAAACAGAGCAGTTAGCGGGGAGAGACAGCACTGGACAGCAGGAGCAGGAGGGTGTCAGCAGGGTGGGGCGGGAGCAGAGCGTGTTTGAACCAGTGTGGCCACATACACTTAACACGCGCCCTGGAGGGCCTCTGATAATTACACGGCCTGGAGGGGGAGGGGGGCTGATTCCCCCCTAATATCTCGCCCCCATAAGAGCTACAATAACGAAATTTGTAGGATAAGGAGGTTATGTAGGGATCTCTATTTTTGCGAAATTTCCATGGCCTTAGGTCAATATCTTCAAGGTCAAATGGGGTAAAATATGACACAAAAATCCAATGTTAGCACTTTGCTCCAGAAACCCCCCAAATATCGCTTATAATATATTAATCTTGACCAGTTAAGGTGAACTCATACATTTTACCTCAGGTCAAGGTCAAGTGGTGACCCAAGTAGGTAATGTTGCATATTGGGAGACGGTACTGACGAGACAAACACATTAGTACCGGTTTCACTTCTCTATCTTCATTCTATGGAGAGTTATTGACACAACAAGTGTTGGTGACCGCAGATGACCCTGGTTGACCCTGTATGGGTCACTGCACGAAAATTGCACCTGGATCATCAAGAATGGCATCTGATAACATGATCCAGAAGGAATTGGAGTGATATCATGCGTATCCTCGGGAAAGGAAGCATTTGCATATTTCTCCATTGTCTTATAGGTAATGGGAGAGGTCACGAAATTGACCCGACCTTAGGTCACCGACATACAAAAAAAAATCAGAAATAAACAAATTGTAGGTACCTATGACGGTATGCAGTCCTGCAAGGTTGAAATCTATCGGCCAAAAACTGTGGCTGTGGTACGACCGCAATTTTTTTTGGAGGTGGGGCCCATTGACATATGTAGGTATAGACGAACTACTCCGCCCGGCAGCCGTTCCCGCTAGGCGACACTAGCGCCTCAGCGGAGAAGGGATTGAGTTAGCGCGGCAATGCTATGGCGGAAGGGCGATATTTGTCGGCCTGTAACTCAAAAACCGCGTGAGGTAGCGCACTGGAAAAGGTTTGAGGACGTAGAGACATTCATAATGAATAGCATGTAATATAAATATTCAGCATGAACGTTCACGGTGATTATGGTTAAATATCGCCCCTCCGCCATAGCAAAAGCATTGCCGCACTAACTCATGGCCTGTCCGCCAGTGCTCGCCACGGGCCCACCAACTCCTAGCCCAGCCCGGCCCAGGCCCATGAACACCAAGCCCAGGCCCAGACCAGGCCCAGTCAAATTAATAATATTGAGGCCCAGACCCGGTCCGACCCGTTCATCATTTTCATTATTAATCATTATTTTCACAAAATTTGCAATAATTATTCTAACATATTTATTTGTATACTATAAATGTGAAACAATTAACAATCTATGCTAACCAAAAACAAAAAGCCACAGCCACAGGAACAGTGTGTTGCTGTGTAAGTGAACTGCTGGCTCAAATATTTTGTAGCGCTGACCTGAGCTTGTGCGACGCGCGCATTACTTCAAAATTGTCAGGCCCAGGCCCATCCAGAGCCCAGTGATTTCCTTAAAGCTGAGGCCCAGCCCAGGCCCAGCCCAGGCCCAGCCCAGGCCCAGCCCAGGCCCAGCCCAGGCCCAGCCCATGGCCCATAGGGCCAGCCCATGACGAACTCTGCTGTCCGCTGCGGCACTAGTGTCGCTTCAACCGGAAACGGCTCCCGGGCGGCGCAACAGCTAGAGTAGTTCGTCTATACTTATATAGGTCAATGGTGGGGTCATCACGTGACCTGACCTGGTGACCTGACCTGAGATGACCCGACGTCAAGAATTGCACAAAAATGGGTAGTTGATTTCCGAACAGGTATGCAAAAAAACAGTGGCGCTGCGCGCCGCCGTTTTCCCGCTATCCTCGAAAAACCTTAGGGATAGCGGATTTCGCCCCCCCCCCTCCAGTAGCCTTTTTCATAAAGAAATTGTACAAACCTGTTGTAGTTGTAGTTTGTAATTTGAACTTTACAACCTACAAATCCAGCACGTTTCATAAACACTACACACACCACATCAGCGGGGGTTGTAAATTAGGCGGCGAGTGTAGCTTTTGTTTGCGTCAGCTGACAAAGTAAATAAACAAAGTTCTTGAGGTGCGTCAAAGACACATAAATAAATATATCAAATATCCCGAATTCACCTGTTCTAATATTATAACATTGTGATTATTTTGAAGGAAAAATATTTGATACTGAAATAATATAAGTTATATGAAAAAGGGCGTTACTGCAAAGAAAATGACAAGAACATTTCTTTTCGGATCAAGCAGAAACCAAGGCCGTATAAGAGAGGTAGAACCGTCCGGCAATTTTAGCGCCATTTTCGTTTAACATTAGCGTGACGTCATTGGTGCCTACACTCCCCTGGCGCCTCACAAACATGGCACGGTGCGCCATCTTGCGGGTGCTGTAGACGGTTACGGCGATTTGATGATACTTCCCCTACATCAAAACTGGTTTGAAATGACGATTATCAGACACGTATCGACGTGGCCGTATAATATACTGAATTGCGACTCACAAATTGGTATCAAGCCGCCCGAGGCACCGGAACCGGGGCCCGTCCACCCGCCGCTCGAACCGAGGACTGTTCACCCGCCGCCGTAGCTACCTGAACCGGGATCGTCTACCCGTCGCCGTTGCGGTCTTTATTGGCGACTGTTCATCCGGCGTAGAAACCGCCTGAATCGGGGACCGTATTCCGCAAGCTTTCACTCTCCTCAGCCACGCTCAACAGTCCGACAGGGCACAGCCGCCGGTCCTGAGCCGTGGACACAGGACCCCTCGGCTGACACACTACTCAATCCCGCTCCACAGTCCGGCAGGGCACAACACAGCCGCCAGTCCTCTGAGCCGTGGACACATGACCCCCCGCGGCTGACAGACCGCTCCACAGTCCCGACAGGGCACAACACAGCCGCAAGTCCTCTGAGCTGTGGACACATGACCCCCGCGGCTGACAGACCGCTCCACAGTCCCGACAGGGCACAACACAGCCGCCAGTCCTCTGAGTCGTGGACACATGACCCCCCGCGGCTGACAGACCGCTCCACAGTCCCGACAGGGCACAACACAGCCGCAAGTCCTCTGAGCTGTGGACACATGACCCCCGCGGCTGACAGACCGCTCCACAGTCCGACAGGGCACAACACAGCCGCCAGTCCTATATGAGCCGTGGACACAGGACCCCGCGGCTGACAGACTACCCAATGCCGCTCCCCAGTCCGACAGAGCACAACACAGCCGCCAGTCCTATGAGCCGTGGACACAGGCTGCTGCCGCCGTCTTGGCCTGGTTCAGCCACCTGATCCGCAGATGCAGACGCGTGGTGACAGCTCATCTGCCGCCCCTCGCATGCTGGCGGATCTGCTTGGCGGCGCGCCGTGTCGCTGCTGCCGCCGTCTTAGCCTGGTTCAGCCACCTGATTCGCAGATGACCAATGGTGGTGACCATGGTGACCAACTTGCGGGCGATCCGGCGATCCAGGTTTGATCGCTTCATCAGCAGGTCGGCCAGTAGACGGCCAACTATGCCCAGCTGCCGATCTGTGTTGCGACCCATCGCCAGGTGGAACAGCAGCTCGAATTCCTCCACCACACTCATCCACGCTGGCGACGGCACCATCAGGCTGCACAGGCTGACGGCCCGGATCCAGGAACACGGCTGGATGGCGCCTCGCTCGTTGGCCTCCCGAGTGTCGGGTCCAGATCTCGACATTTGGCAGCCACGTAACCAGCCACGAACGCCATGGCTTGCTGCGCGAGACGACCCACCCCCGATATCTGCTCAGCTGGTCACCACCATTGGTCACCTGATTCGCAGATGACCAATGGTGGTGACCATGGTGACCAACTTGCGGGCGATCCGGCGATCCAGGTTTGATCGCTTCATCAGCAGGTCGGCCAGTAGACGGCCAACTATGCCCAGCTGCCGATCTGTGTTGCGACCCATCGCCAGGTGGAACAGCAGCTCGAATTCCTCCACCACACTCATCCACGCTGGCGACGGCACCATCAGGCTGCACAGGCTGACGGCCCGGATCCAGGAACACGGCTGGATGGCGCCTCGCTCGTTGGCCTCCCGAGTGTCGGGTCCAGATCTCGACATTTGGCAGCCACGTAACCAGCCACGAACGCCATGGCTTGCTGCGCGAGACGACCCACCCCCGATATCTGCTCAGCCGGGGTGACCGGTGCCGCTGGCTCCACAGTGACGGGCCCAACGGATCGCTCCAGCTCGTCCACTTCTCTGGACGTCTGGGTGTCGGCTAAGTCCTCGATCTGAAACCACAGGTATGCATCCTTTAAGCATACTGCATCATTTTAAAGACATGGAGTAAAAGCAGGAACAAATTTGCACTATTATTCTGCGGTCTTGCAACGTGGAATGCACCGCTCATCGGACGGTTCGCGTTGTTGGGAGACGGTAAGCCGCGCTATATGACAAAAATGCAGCAATAATTTGATCAAACCTCATCAAATTTTACTCAATAAAAAAGTTAAATTAAAGTTTACGGTATTTCAGCACTGAACACACGAAAACGGCTCAGAAGATGACTATAAGATGACTATATGACGAAGATGTTTATCCACAACTCACACACATTTGGACAAACCTATTACTTATTTTTCCTCTACAGAGGAATTTAGAGGTGGATGAAGGTAATTTGACATGTATTATTTTTCTCTTCATCCTGAATTAATAATAAATACAATTCAAATAGATCAATGTTGGCATTTCTACCAGAGCTATATCTATAAATATGGAACATACCAAGGTCAAAGTGAGTATTTATATATAAAGTAGAACCAGCAAAGCTGTAGCACATTCAGTATACATTAAACAATTCCGCTCGGTTATGAATACGCGATGGCCCCTGAAGCGAGCAGTTTCTTTAGCGTACTTTACGATATGTATCACCCTGACATCGACAAGAGACGAGAGTTGCAATAAAAGACCATTACATTACAACCAGATCAGTATAAAAACAGTATATATATATATATATATATATATATATATATATATATATATATATATATATATATATATATATATATATATATATATATATATCAATTTTAACATCGTATTCCACAAATTGTCACTCACCTCAGCATATGCCTCAGCAAAACCGCCGCATCGCGAGAGCTCCAATGATCAACAACGCAAATGGCAAATGACGTAACCATGGCTACCATTGCGAGAGCCAATCAGATTGCGAGGCACCAATCACGTCACAGCCCTGTACTGAGCGATTCAGAAATGGACCAATACGAAAGCACTACGACGGTAGCCCCCTGGCAGAAACTGTAAATTAACACCGCGACTGTGGAATATTTGGAAAGGGCGATTATTCGCTAGTGTCAGTGTCAAACCATGACTGCAACTCATGCAAGGCTGGCACTGAGCATGGGTGGAGTTTTTCCAGGAAAGTTGGTAGGGAAAATGTAATTTTGCTTGGTTGTTTTGTTTGGTTGAGGTAAAAATGGTCATTTTAATGCCGGATAACCTCCAAATCTGTCAAGAGTTGGTTTGGCAAAACACAAAGTTGGTGGAGCAGTGGCCCACCATTTGAATAGGAAACTCCACCCGTGGCACTGAGGCAAAAGCAGGTGAAACACTTCCAATAGATCCGGGAGAGAAAGGAGGTAAGATCACTCTATATATATAAATATAAGTGTGAAGAAAGTGTCTCCGTCGTCGTGATTCGAACGCGCTTAATGAAAAGTCCCAGTTAATATTCGGCACGTGTATTGATGTGGGTACCTGCATCCAGGAGACTCCAGATAATTGGGAAATAATGATATATTTGATTATGTGGATGCAAAATTCGTAGAGCTAAACGACACGGGAGGAGTTTTCTATTCAAATTGTGAGGCCAAAAAAATGTTCTCATAAAAGATGTTCTCCGTAATACCGTAAAGGTGTTCTCCGCTCCAAGGATTCAGTTTTCTACACACCGAAGGGGCATGGTAGATTGCATGTGTAGTTTGCCTGATAAATTCTACAATTGGTCCGTTGTTTAGGGACTCAGCTGTTCTTTATGAAACACATCAGACATTTTGGGCCGAGATTTGTACAATTAGTATGTGTAGGTTTGTAGATTTGTTGTTTGTGATTGTAAATTGTAGTTTTTGCTTTATGGAACATATTTGTACAACTACAACTACAAACCTACAATCTTACACATACAAAAGTTACAAATCGACCTTTATGAAAAAGGCTACAGGGCGCGTGTTAACAGAGTGAGACTCAGGGAAGAGTGATTTACTTATTAACTCGATTTATGATTACGTTCAGTGTAATTTATTTTACTACCGAAGTTGTATATAGCAAGTTTCTTAATTACAGCTTTTAAGTATTTTGCCGACATTACTTCAACTTAACACAGCCAGCGTAAAATTGATGTTAAAGAAAACGCGCCGAGGCCAAGTTTCATGCTGGTAGCTTTAACGACTTTTTAGCTACTGCGGATGTTCGTTCAGGCGGCAACCTTCCCCCGAATTAATGGTGGGTTAAATGGAGATATCTGCAGGTTGACCCGGTGACCTCTGCAGATTGACCCGGTGACCTCTGCATGCCGACTCGGTGACCTCTGTGTGACGTCTGGGTGACCTCTTCAGGCTGACCCGGTGACCTCTGCGTGACCTCTGGGTGACCTATATGTGCCCTCTGCGTGTCCGCCGCACCGTATCCCGGGTTCCCAGTACCGCACCTGCAGTCCTAATGACCTCTGGGCTGTGCGCAGCGGACCGGACGGCCACGCACAGCACAATCACCAACGACGAACGGCCGCGTCTGCCGCCTTATTGCGTTAGCCAGCTGACCTGATTTTGGCGAGCTAAGGAGTCAGACCCGCAGCAGGCAACGAGGAAAATGTGCAGATACATCCACCATTCACTGGAAACGGGAAGCTAAGCGCACCCAACCCGTGGTAGATTTGAAGTAAACACGATAACCTTGCAATTGTATTTAATACACCACAATTTCCTGTTATTTTGTGAAGTATGCGAACAACCGAACTGAAAATTCAAAGTTTTCACTCAGGAGAACATCTGAAAAATAGTTTAGCAGACCAAAATATGCAGGTATCTGAAATCCATAAGCAGGGAAACGTTCCGAAAATGTGTTGTCTCAACGATGTTTGATTTTTCACATTACCGTGATAAAATAACAATTGAAATTGCAATTGCGTCGCCACGGTCTCAAAATAAGTAGTCAAATTCAAGTGCACGTGTTTTTTAACCCGCGCCGTGCTGGTGCTCGGCGCGGCGGCGCCACCTTCGCCGTGCCAGAGAGGGGGAGGGTGTCTGAACGTTCCCCCTTCTAACTCGGCTGCTATGGGGAGTAGGCGGAATACAAAAACGCAGATCGATAGCTCGTTAAAAATCCTGTCGAAAATATTTCGGTATTTTCTTTTACTCAGGTTAATATTGAGGTCACCAGAGGTCATCAAAAGACACATTTTCGAAGTATAGGAATTTGCTCAAGACACTCCCAAATATCTCGGGAATATGTTAACCAGGAACAAACGGAAAAAGCATTCCAAAGTTAATTAAAAATGCAATCACAATGTGTGTCTAAAATTTTGGCGCAGATCCATAGTTTAGGCTCCAGAGGTCACCAAAGTTGTCGATTTCTTCCAAAAAAGTTGTTCGTGAATAATTTTTTTATAGGTTGAACATCGAGCAATACATTTTAAACCATCGTGTTTGTCTCGTAAGGACGCTTCGAAACATATTAATGGTGACCGGGTTAGCTCAACTTCAAAATTTGACCTCAGATCTAGGTCACCAGGTCATCAGGTTTGGCTCAGGTAGGTCGTGTTGCATATGGTGCGACGCGTCTCGACAAGACAAACATGGTGCCAGTCGGACGTCTCTATCTGTATTATATGAAGAGTTATTGATAAAATACTGGTGACCTCAGATGACCTCGGCTGACCTTGCAGAGGTTGCTGAGCAACAATTGCACCTAGGTCATCAAGAATCAGGTAAAATAACATGATTATGAAGTAATTGACCTGATCTAATGCATATTCTCTGAATAGGAAGCATTTGCATATTTTCCCAAAGACTTATAATGGGGAGATGTCACGAAATTGACCTGAACTTAGGTCACCGATATAAAAATATGAGACATTCGAATTGTAGGTACTTATGACCTTATGAAATCCTGTAAGTGTCAAATCGCTCGGCCAAACACTGTGGATTTCGCACGACCACAAGCATGTTTGGAGGTAAGGCCACTTGACGTGAGTTGGTGACCTGACCTGAAATGACCTAAGGTCAAATATTTCTCACAATGTGGATAATTGATGCGGCGGCGATGCGCGCTGCTGTTTTTATATATAGGTATCCTAGAAACACATAGGGGGCGTCCAAAAGTCCCCACCCCTACTAAGGCGAAGGTTAATTATGGCTGAAAATTACTAGAGACACTCTCCCTAGTTAATAATATGTATGTGACAATTGTAAAATTAATGAATGGAAGGGCTTATTTTTTATCTAAGAATTCATGTTTTGAAACTTATTTTAACCCGCGCCGTGCCGCGGGGGGGGGGGGGGGGTTTCTCCGTATTATCGCGTTTAGAAGCGCCCTAAGGTTTTTCGAGGATAGCGAAAAAAACGGCGGCTCGCAGCGGCGCTGTTTTTGGCACAGCTGTTGGGACATCAATTATCCACATAGTGTACAAAAATTACCTCTGGTCATCTCAGGTCAGGTCACCAGGCCAGGTTACGTGACCCCACCTCCAAAAATGTTTCCGGTCGTACCACAGCCACAGTTTTTGGCCGTTCAATTTCGTAGTTACAAGATTTCATAAGGGCAATGGTACATACAATTCGTTTATCTCGGATTGTTTTTATATTGGTGACCTAAGGTCGGGTCAATTTCGTGACCTCCCCATTATAAACCAATGGGAAAATAATAAAATGCTTCCTATTCTGAGGATACGAATTTCAAATTGTGAAGTGTACCTAACCTAATCATCATGTATAGGATGCGAAGCGCCTTGACGAGACAAACACGATGACGTCAAAATTATTTCCCTTTCTTTATTAGATAAAATATATTTGTAAAAACTGTTTTGCTAAAAAATAGCCTTTTTGACATTTGATGAGTTCTGGAGCCTGAGCTAACATCCGAGGACACATTAGCGATTGCATTTTCAAAAGCTTTCCATTGATTTTTTTTTGTTTGCTCCTAGCTATCATAGTTCCTGTGATATTTGGGGGTTTCTGGGGCGAAGTCCTAAAACTGGAAAATCTGACCCTTGATGACCTCTGTTGAACTCAATCTTGACCTGAGATTAAAAAAATGGCTGAAATAGTTTCAAAATGCATTTTGACGAGATGTCCAACGTGTTTTCGGTTTTTGTCGACGTCCTATAGTAGCTGAGTTAGAGGGGGGTCGAAACGCCCCCCCCCCCCGGCACGGCGAAGGTGGCGCAGAGCACCGGCACGGCGCTGGTTAAGCTAAAAAACGAATCATTACCCGACGTTTCGCGTTTATTGCTTAGTCAATGGGGAAAATACAGGATAGATATGATTTCAAAAAATCAAACATTGCACACCAACCCTATGAGTGGTAGGTTTGGCTACCCCTAGTAGTGGCAGGGGGGGGGGGGTAGATTCGCTCCCCCCAGAAATCTCGAGATTCACCCGTCCGATTTTCAAAAATCAAACAGCGTTCGATTCCCCTTAACACGATCTACATTTAAAAATCCCAATTCTTCTATAGGGGTGCAACATGGGGGCAAAAACTTTAAAACTTAAGAGGTATATTTGATCCACCACAGCTGCCATGTTTATCAACCGATTTGAATGCAACTGATGGGGATCGATAGATATTGAATTGGGGATTGATACATGACGGTGACTTTTGAAAATGCAAAAATCGTATGCGTTTGCATGTCACTGAATATGTGGGTGAAATAAATGCGTAATAAAACCGTCGAGACATGGCTGACCGATGCAGTTAACACCGACATGCTGCTGTTCCCGGGCTACGTCATCCGTCGTCGCGATCGACGGACTAGGCAGACGGGAGGCGGAATCGCCATCGTCCACCGCAGCACACTGAGGGTCGAGAAGCTACGGGTGCCCACTGTCAACTCGACACTCGAAGCACTCTGGCTCCAGATCATTGGCCGATCTACCATCATCGTCGGCGCAGTGTACCGCCCTCCATCTGGTCCGTCCGCGCCAGCCATCGACGACCTCCGCCACCAGCTGACGCATGTTCTGGCGCATGATCGACCAACCTACGCGCTCGGAGACCTAAACTTCGACCTTCTTCGTCCTGAGAAGCCAAGTGTATCGTCATACATGCAGCAGCTTAGCGATTTATCGCTAAGGCAGCTGATCACGGGGCCGACTAGTCCTGGGCAGAGCCCATCGCTGATCGACCACCTGACAACAAATCGACCAGACCTGACATCAGCCGCCCGAGTGACGCCGTGCAACATCAGCGACCACGATCTTACCACTGTGGCCGTCACCGATGTCAAGACACGTTGCAGTCCCGACATCGTCACCGTGCGGTCCACGCGGCACGTCATCAAGGACGCCCTCTGCCTCGACCTCCTCCAAGCCGACTGGACACAGGTCCACGAAGCAGACTCCATCAGCGACATGTGGAACAGCTTCCTCACAGTATGGGATCCCATCATCAACCAACACATGCCAATGCGGACCATCAAAGTGAAGCACAGACCGTGTCCATGGCTTGATGACGACACAGTGCGAGAGGCCATGGCAGCTCGTGACCATGCACGCGCCGACAGGGACCTTATCCCGTGTGACGCCACCGAGAGGGAGTTTCGGGAAAGCCGGAACGCCGTGAAGATGGTGATCAACCGCGCGAGCGCGGCCTTCTACTCTTCTTTCAAGCACTCCTGTCCGAAGACCTGGAAGAACATCAGGCAATTCCTGGTCTCTTCTCGGAAGGCTCATCCGAGGACAACCAGTGCAGTGCCGGCGGATCCTGAGTGGCCAGACCGACTGAATCACTTCTTCACGTCAGTCGGCTCCGGCGTGGCGCACGCACTAGCGGAGAGCGACGCTGGCGAACCGCTGTCGCCCCGGCCGCCCCGCGTGTGTGCCGGGTCGTTCTCGCCGTATCCTGCCACCCTACCGGAACTCTCAGCAGCGCTAAGGCGCATGGGTACGTCCCGCGCCTGTGGTCCTGACGGCATCACCGTTCAGATGTTACGAAGTACATTTCCAGTGGTGGGTCCGCATTTGCTGAGGCTTGTTAACGATTGCATCACTAATTGTGTATTGCCCGAGCAGTGGAAGGCTGCCACCATTACCGCTCTCCACAAAAAGGGGGACACTGCTGACCCCAATAACTACCGTCCGATATCAGTCCCTCCTGTCGTGGCGAAACTATGCGAGCGTGTGGTCTGTACCCAGCTTATGTCGTACCTCACATCCCACCATGTACTATGCCCGCAGCAGTACGGTTTCAGGCCAGGCCTGTCTACGGAGGCGGCCCTGCTCGACGCTGTCATTTTCGCAACAGACAACATCGACAGACGCATGATAACATCACTCGTCACAGCTGACACGTCTAAGGCCTTTGACAGCGTCGAGCACGGCCGTCTCCTGGACAAGTTGGAATGGTATGGTGTCCAACGCGAGTGGTTCTCGGCCTGGCTGCGGGGGCGTACCCAGACCGTGCGGGGTGGATCGTGCGCACTGGACGTGACTCACGGGGTGGTCCAGGGATCCATCTTAGGACCTGTGCTCTTCCTCATTTTCACCAACGATCTGCCACAGCACCTTCCACACGGAAGGATCGTGATGTACGCTGACGACACTCAGTTCCTTGATGCTGACTTTCCATCAAACCTTCACGCCCTAAAAATTCGTATTGAGAGCTCTCTCCTTATAGCTATGAAGTGGTTTACACAGAACCGTCTAAAAATCAATCCGGCTAAAACGGAGATGATCATCCTCAGATCTCGCCGTCAAAACATCACTGCCGACTTCTCTGTTTATTTCGGCAACGACGAAATTTCTCCCTCACAAAGCGTGAAGGTGCTGGGTGTTGTCATCGACCTACACCTGTCATGGAACCGCCACGTCTCATCGGTCGTTCAGCGTTGCTATTGTGTGCTGGTAGGTCTCGCGCGAATCCGTCATAAGCTGCCAAAATGCGTCAGACGTCTGCTGGTCGAGCCTCTCGTCTTCCCTCACATCCGTTATTGCATAACGGTGTGGGGAAACTGTACCGCGGCACAGAGGCAGCGCGTGCAAAAGGCGATCAACTTCGGTGTCTGCATTGTGACTGGCCTCGGCCGGCGCGATCATGTCACCCCGTCATTACGGGAGCTCGGGTGGCCTAATGTTGAGGACATGATCAACGAACGTGACATTGCCGCTGTGCGCCACCTCATCACTGCCCCCAGCGCCTCAGAGCCGCTGCGCGGTCGGGTGGTAAGGCGTGCCGACGTGTCCGCCCGCCACACGCGCGCCAGTGAAGGCGGCCAGCTCGAGCTGCCCCGCGTGCGGACGGAATTCGCAAAGCGCAGTTTCATGTACCGAGCCACGAGTGCCTGGAACGCCCTCACACCAGAGGCTAGGCGATAGCCCATCTGCATGCTGTATCTATATACCGGGATATGGTTGCGATCGATGTCATCGGCCTGGGTCGGTCTGTGTTGCCACTCTTTTGCCGCTGTTTTTTATCATCTGTATTTTTATCATCATCTGATGCTGTATTTTGTACTTTTATCTTGGTGTACTTTGTTTTTGTAATGACGTGGATACCATAAAATCCATACTATAGAGGGTCCTAATACATATATCTGTATCTGTCTTTTGTTGTTGTTTTTGGATAAATGAATTGGTGTGTTATTGTGACATCAGACACAACATTTATAAAGCATATTTGTATCCATAGACGGTGCCAGGTTAGTGAAAAATGGAGGCAAAATATAAAAAACTTTCTGTAAACCTTCCATTTTCAAGTCCCTGTAACCGCCTCTGCCATGCAATATTTATTATAGTTCACTAACATCAACTAATTTGCACTTGTTTCAATCATTGTAAACCTATGTAACTCCTTTATACTTCAGGCAGTTAGGAAGAAGCCGTCAAGATCGCATCTCCGTATTATCGCCAAATGTCGCCAAAAAAACCCTAAAAAAACCGGGCCCAGGAACCGCCTCTGTTAACCCTCGCCCTACCTGACGCTCCTAAAACGACCCCCCTGAGGTTTTTCTTGCATAACTTTTTAAACATGCGGCGGACCTCGCTTAAATTTGTAGTAGCTAAGTATACAACAATTATACGTATGGTGTGCAAATTTCATTGAAATTGGTTGAGTAATTTGAGAAATAATGATGTTTTGATGACGTCATGTTGGTGGAAAAACGATAAATATTTGAAAAACCGTAGACAACAAAGTTTTAAAACAAATAGCAAACGCAATTAAGCAAAGATATAAAATGTAATTTTCTTTAAAATGGCAATCTCGGCTTTTTGAAATTTTGGGCTTTTGACCCCCAAAATGAACAAAAACTGATTTTTTGGAAAAATCACCACAAAATCAAAATTTTCAAAGATGTTAAAAAAACTGGAATATATGTGAGAGAACTGAGTATGGAAAATACTCAAACCAAATTTCAAAGAAATATCTCTATTTTTTATTGAGTTATGGCTCCCTAAGTGTAAGAAATTCATGACGTCATTTTTTAATAACTTTTTGGACTTTGTTTGACCAGATACGAATAAATAATTACCTTTTCTGTATTTCTGAGACAAAACTGGTCTAGGAACATGCCTTTTATTTACATTGATCAATTTCTCATTTTGAGGTTTTCTGACAGAGCAAAATCGTTGTTCTGGACGTGGTCGATCGAGGTCATTCACTTGACCTGGAAGGTCACTCGTTGACCTGAAACCTAAAAATTGCATACTGTTCGATTCCAAACATGACATGCAACATGTTGGTTCTTACTGCGTTGCTCTATGTTGCTTGGTTTGGAAGTTAACAGGGGGGTCTTTTTAGGACCCCTGTAGGGCGAAGGTGAAGAAAGCTCCTGTAGGGCGAGGGTTAAGGTTAAGAACTCAAAATTTTGACTCCGGATGTGGAAGTCAATTCTAGGAAAAGTGCAAAAATTGCATGAGTCTGCTCCCAGCCGTTGCGGAGATATCTGCGAAAAACGTGAGGGGTGGGCAAAATCTGCCCCCTCCTGCCACTGATAGGGTTAACGAAAATACAACGATGGTTAGTTGAATCCGCATACATCCAGACAGGGAAGGTGACTAATGTATCGCCAGGATTTGTTAAGATACACAACAGCATAGCTGAACGAATAAAGGAGGAAACCTATAATGAAATATATACTGAAACTGAAACGCTATCGATCGATTGAAAGTATATGAGATTCTGCATGATAGGAAGATGTTTCTGTAAAACTGTGTAATAATTCTCGATGACTTTTTGATACATTTATTATGTCGTCGAAATCATATCTATCCTGTATTTTGCCCATTGACTAAGCAATACACGCGGAACGTCTGGTAATTATTCGGTATTTTTAGCTTAAAATCAGTTTCAAAACATGAATTCTTGGATAAAAACAAAGCCTTCCATTCACTCGTTTTAAATCTCCCTAGTGTCCCCAGTATTTTCAACAACGGCGGCCTCTTTCATAATACAAACAGCAATAATTGCTATGGCTCGACTTTGGGACCGTAGGAGTTATGTGACCTTATAACACAGATAGACTTTTCAAGATCAAGTCTCGGCGAATTCGTACGCTTCGGCTTTGGGCGGGCGCCAATACCACGGCCAAATTGGATGAGAGCGGACATCATGAATATAGTACTGAGCACAGCTGGGATCAACGTTTTGGAGTCAGAAATAAATACAAAATGCTTTGCCGATACACTGCTTTGGGTGCTGCAGGAGCAAGTTTGAGCTTGAGCATACATGATTGTTGATCCCCATCATTCATTTAAGTTGCTTTTTAGAAATCCTCCGGAGGTGGCAATATCCCTTTAAAGAAAATACCGTTCGAATCACCTTGGGAAAAGTACGTGGAATGATGGAAAATGAGTGTCCTGATTACGGTTCTGGCATTCGTGTTTGCGAAAAAAGTACAAATTTGTCCTAATTTGCAAAATATTGATATTTATACGTGTGACGTCACAACAATCTTGCGTTACCAAAATGAGTTGCGACGTCATACCGGCAAAAGTCTATCTTTGAATCAGAATATGTAAACAACACTATTACAACAAGACGTAACAACCTCGTTCGCTGTCCAGTTTGTGATCATTTGAAGAACAAAATATTCATATTTTTACATGCGTGAAATGTGAATGTTTGCACTATGGCGTTGCATGAGTGGAGTTGGAGTGGCGTTGCGTGAACGTGAAGTCACGCCCATAAATGTGCATGTGCATAAATATATGTGCTATACCCATACACGTGTTTGTGTAAATACATGTGTGGATGTGCTTCTACTGCAGCGAACATTGCAGCTACCGGTACGAATCACCCATCAAAAGATGCACCTTTCCAAGACAAGTGTCGGCATTATTTTCAATTGGAAATCCAATGGAAATTCACAGTTATGGCCAATCATATTTCTAGCTCATCACGAACTTCAATCACGAACTTAGCGTAAGTCAGCGTAATGCAAAAAAAAAACATTGGCAAAATTTAATCGATATATTGCATGTACCGCGACCAGCCACCCATCAAAATATGCGTAGGTTCAGAACCATCTTTTGGTAATTTTCAATAGGAAATCGGTTAAAAATGAACCAAGTTATTACGAGCGAGCGCGAAGCGCTCGCTCGTCCTTCCGTAGTATATGGAAACAATCTGAATATGAGCGGCCCGGCCCGACCCGTGGCGACGTTTTTTGTTTTGTGTTTAGAAGCCTGAGAAGCTATGCAACCGCAAGTCCGATTGACAAGCGGATTTCTTTGCCGAGTAGCCCCATCCAACCTACCCTGTTTAAGACCAGTGTCGACTCACATGGGTGACTACCACTGCGCGTGGCGCGTGCCGCGTGAGGGGTGTTGAAAAGTGTTTTCTCGCAAAAACTCTGCAACGGCTGGGCCGATTGTGTGCAAATTTGGTGTGTGGTTAGGGACTTCTCAGCCGCCGCCTTCCCACAAGTCAAGGGTGGGGTGCCTCTGTATGTGCGCACGTGCACACCCCTATTCTATATCTCAGGAACGGCTGAGCCGATTGTGTTCAAATTTGGTATGTGGCTATGGACCTATCAGCCGCCACTTTCCCACAAGTCAGGGTGCCTCTGCACGTGGGCACGTACGCACCCCTTTTTTGTATCTCAGAAACTACTTGCCCGATCGAGTTGAAATTCGCCATACATTTCCTTCGCGCTCGCTCGTTCATCGCCAACTATGGCGCCTTACAAAATAAGCAATACCCAACCAGCGTAAGACAGGCTGTGTGACACATATCATTGACAGCAAATGAATGATAACATGCAGCTTGCAAACACACCCACACACCTTAGCGACAGGTCCTTCTGTATTAAGCCACCTACACGGTTAGATAATGGGCCATGATTTTGAGTATGTGTTCAGGTTAGGGATGTTTTCTCGGATTTTCTTTTCTTAATTCTTACGCTGGTTGCGTATTGCTTATTTTGTTACGTCATGTTGCACATAGATGATTTTCGTAGTATGCTTTCTTTTGACAATGTTGTACATTTTCTCGCTAGTCACTCAGGCGTTTGAGTGTCTGTATTTAAAACTATGACAGTTTTCTTTTCATAACTGTGTCACCTTCGTCATATTAAATGTTACATTTTGTTAGATTATGCTACGATATGTTAGGCATGTAATAGTCCCTAAATCTTGAATGTCGCATAATTTCACATATGGGTACTTTGTATTATGCATTCCATGTTTATACATTCAGCAGTGGCGATCATACTGGAGGATACCATCATCATTGTGACATGAGCGAATCTGTTTTTGTTATTTTGTGTGTCACTCAAAAATATTTAAAAACTTCAGACCTGATGATGACAGTGATGTCGAAAGCTTGTCTATTTTAATTATTCATTTGACCACTAAAATACATATTTGGCATGTTATTGATCATTTTAACACAACTTTTGACAATGTTTCAGATTTGTCGTGTTTGCCTTGAACCACAACGGCGATAGCGCAATCTAGACGAATCAGCTTCGTGAAACGGATTTTGAACCAATGCACAGTGGGCGTAAAAGGGGATTTAGCCTCGCGAAACCTATTAACCCCTATAACTGTTTTACCTTACAACATGCATCAACCAGTGAAACATCATTAGAAAGCCAATTAATCAAGGAATACATTACGTTAAATAGCGGACATGTTGCAGGGCTTTTGTAACGCGGGGATTGCTTGCAAGTTTCAATACAGGACATTAGGGTTACAATTTGGATCTCCTCGGATCTCCGGAATTACTGGATTGATTTTACCAATTCAAACGGCATTCGATGTCCCTTGAAAATGTGTGGGGGGAAACCTAATATTGTTGACCTCAGGGTCACCGATGACGTCACAGGTCACGTCAAAGACACAATGTTTGACCGCGTCATAAAGGTCTCGGTGGATGGAATTGTGCGCAAAATTGCGATAACGCATTAGCAGTCAATAAATCGGTACGATTCGTGTGTCTGACACTTCTAAGTACCATTCTAAGCTTTGTATGACCTTGGGTCAGGTCAAGGTCATCCGAGGTCACGAGGTCAAACTGCCGATTACGGTTATTAGGCGCTGTAACACATGTTTATTGGTTCGTTTTTCGTCTTGAACCCGAAAAATGACTCTATAACATTGTTTATTCCATAGAAATAGAAGTAAAAAGCAAAAACGAAAATGCATTTTTTATGCATGGTAATGCTGTGAGAGGTGGTCGATTTTTGTCTTTGAAAGGTCATAAGTAAAATATCTTTGACGATATTGACTTAAAATTTGGTATACATATTCACTGGACACGTCTCGTTTACATATATTCCAGTGTTGGATAACTGATTTGTTTGGAAAATATTGCAAAAACTATATTTTTGGGTCTTTGGATTTCTCAAACTTTTGAATTTAAATAAAATCGAAAATCGAAGATTGCAGTTTGATAGCCAAGTCGATTTGGTATATGATCGACTTGGTCATATACCTGTCTATGTCTCAGTCATTTGGTCAGTCATTTGGTATATGATACCAAATGACTCAGTCATTTGGTATATGTATATATACAGTATGTCTCAGTCATTTGGTATATGATAATTGAATTTGTCTGAAAAAATGTACTTTTGACAGCGTATTTTGCAAACCCTTATTTTTCAACAAAAACCGCAGAACATGACGTCACTCTGACGTCATTCCCGGTTGACCTATCATAAGCTAATATTTTTCCTTCAACAAACATGTGTAAAATTAATGTGAGAGAGAGTATTGAAAGTTTGGTGACGATACCGGTGTTGGTTTAGGAGATATCGCAAAATAACGGAGGGGGAGATAGCCCCCCCCCCAATTAACTCGCGGGTTAATATAATTTTGCAACAATAATAATTTTAATAGCGTGCAATAATGAGGTTTTTAAGGTATCCAGAAAACATTTTCGGCAGCGTTCGAAACGTTTTGCTTGTTTGCTGACTTGTTTAATATTTGCAAAGGCCATTTGCTGACTTGTTTAATATTTGCTTTGTTTATATTTTGTGGTAGTCCCGGCCAAACAAGTAAAGAAACTTATAGCTATATTCGAGGTAACGGCAAACATGCAATATGTACAGACACGACCACGTGCGTGGGGCTCTGACCGGAGACTACCCGGCCCGCCGGCCTGCACGCCGCGGTCACCGTGCGGCCGGCCCGACACCGCCGCGGGCTACAACCGGGCGGCTGCCACGCAGGGGCGGCCCCAGATACCGGCGCGGCGGCGGGCATGATCCCGCCGACTGACTGCCCGGCAGGGGCGGTTACAGGGTTAGTTGTGGGTGGGGCACGACTCCAACATCTCCCCTTCCCACGGCGGAACGGTTACACGAATCGGTTGTGACGTCACTGCATTTCTTCGATGAGCCGTCGGGGGCGACGACTCGTGCGCTGCGATCTGCGAGGCAGAGAGGGCGCCTGCCTGGTCGCCGCGCCGTGCTCTGCGGATGCTGGCGGTGCCTGGAGAGGTCCGGGTGCCGATCGGTCAGACGTTGGTGATGTTTCAGTCGGCGTCGGCTCCGCCTCGGCCGGCGTAGAGTTGCCCCGATCGTGCGGACGGTGCCCTGGCGATACCGCCTGTGGCATCGTGTCGGACGGTGTGAAATCGGGTGGCGCGTGGCCGTACCGGCGTCGGAGGTGACGGCGATTTCTCGCTAGCACTCGGCCGCTCGACAGACGAACTAGATATCGGCGGTATGGCTGTTTCTCTACAACCACCCCGTACCGGTCCCATCGGCGGGTCCTGGGGTCCCACACCGCCACCTGGTTGCCAATACTCAGGTCTTGTAGGTCCCGCGCGTGCTGGTTGTAGGCCTGCTCAATCTTTTCCCGACGGGAGGCAGCGGCTGTTTCTACGGCGTCCGAGGCGCGCTGCCACGACGCGGCGAACTGCCGGCGGTGGGCGGGGAGAGCATCCTGTACGGGCTTGCCGTACACCAGCTGTGCCGGTGACGGTCCGTCAGGTCCCGGGGTGTTCCGCAGCTGCAGTATTCCTCGCGTCCAGCGCTCAGGATCCAGCCGCTGGTCGCGTTGACTCCAGCATCGGCGCAACAATTTCTTTGCCGCTTTCACCGCCGATTCCGCCTTGCCATTCGACTGAGGGTACATGGGAGAAGATCTCTCGTGACGGATCTGCCAGTTCCTCAGGAAGGTCTGGAAGGCGGCGGAGGTAAACTGCGTTCCTCCGTCAGACCATATGATGTCGGGCACCCCGACTCGGCAGAAGATGTCGCGGACGGCGGAGATCAGCTTGCTGACCGGAGCGCTCGTACCGAGGTCAGCAACAAACAGCCACCCCGAGTACCCGTCCACGGCGACTAGGTACTTGCGACCAGCGTGATCGGCGAAGTCCATGTGCAGCTGTTGGAAGGGTCTCTCAGCAGACTTCCTTCGTATCATGGTCTCTTGTTGTTGAGCGGGTAGCTCTCTCTGGCAGAGCGGGCATGAGCGAGTGATGTCTTCGATGTCTCGGTCGATCCCGGGCCAGAAGACTATCTGCCTTGCACGTCCCTTGGTTTTCTCCTTTCCGAGGTGGCTGGCGTGCAGTGCTTCCAAGACGGTGCGTCGATGTTGCTGTGGGATGACAAGCCTTGATCCGCACACAACGAGTCCGTCGTCCACAGACAGACGGTCGTGGACTGGCCAGTACTTGCGAACAGGTTCTGGTGCTAGAGATCTGGTCACCGGAAACCCCTGTTGCACTGGTGAGTAGCAGCTGCATCTCGGGATCTTCAGCGGCGGCCCGCCGCACTTCCTCCAGGCGGACGTCAGTCTTCGTCGCCTGGAGCTCCATCCTGATGATGGAAGAGACCGTCGGCATCGAGGCGTCTTCGCCGATATCGTCGCCTCGCTGGGGGTCTTCGGCTGGTGCTCGAGACAAGGCGTCTGGCACCCGGTGCATCGACCCCGGTCTCCAGACCGCAGTGAAGCTGCCGACTTCTCCTATCCGCAGTCGCAGTCTCTGTAGCCTGGGGTTCTCGATCTCATCCAGAGACTTGCTGTTCATGATGGGGATGAGAGGCCGATGGTCGGTCACGATCTGGTAATGAAGTCCCGACAGGAAGAGGCGACACTTTTTGACGGCCCATGCCACTGCGAGTAGCTCGAGCTCGATGACGGCATATCTTGACTCGCAGTCGGTGAGGAACCTTGATCCGGCCTGGACTACCCGTCGCGATCCGTCGGGCTGCTGCTGGTACAGGACAAACCCCAATCCCTTCAGGCGGCTCGCATCGGTCTCGATGGACGTGGGGCGACTCGGGTCGTAGAACGCCAGCGTTGGAACTGACGACAGGGCAGCTCGAACAACATCGAAGGCGCGCTGGTGCTCTTCGTTCCAGACGAATTCGTTCCGAGAACCGAGGAGTGGACGAAGAGGTCCCATCAGTTCATCGACGTCGTCTACGAAGGGCGTGACTTGGTTCACCAGGCCGAAGAAGCTCCTCATTTCGGTGATGTTCTTCGGTGTCGGGAACGCCGACAGGGCCTTCGTCAGCTGGGGGTCTGGTCGGTAGCCGTCCTTGGAGACCACAAATCCCGCGAACTTCACAGTCTCCTGTGCCAGCTGCAGCTTCTGCGCATTGAGAGAGATCCCTCTCTCCTGACAGCGCGCCAGGAACCGGCGAACATGCTGCAGGTGCTCCTCCTTTGTGCGGCTGAAGATGATGACATCATCGACGATCTTGCGGAACCCCTCCATTCCCTCGAAGGCCTCGTCCATTCTCCGGTTGTAATGCTCGCTGATGCTGGTGACGCCGTATGGGGCTCGGAGGTAGGCGTACCGACCGAAGGGTGTGACGAATGTCGTCAGGAGCTGACTCTCCTCGCTGAGGGGACACTGATGGTACCCCTTCAAGGCGTCGAAGACGGTGAACCACCGTGCTTCAGAGGCGACGACAGAGGCCACTTCTTCCATGGGCGTTGGAGACTGGTACACTTCGCGCTTGACGTACTTGTTTAGGTGCGATAAATCCACGCACAGTCGGATGCTGCGTCCGTCTTTCTTCGGTGCGACGACGATTGGCGCACACCATTCTGTCGGCTCGGTGACTCTCCGGATGATACCTTCTGCTTCCAGTCGGTCGAGTTCTTCCTGGAGCCGGCTTCGTAGCGACAATGGTACTCGTCGCGGAGTGGTCACACAGAAAGGCTGTGCGTCCTTACGAAGATGGATCCGGAACTCCTCCCCAGGCATTGTGCGGATGTGACCGTCAAACACTTCTGGGAACTCTTTAGCCATCTGGTCGTGCAGTGTGCCACCGGGTGTCCCACCCGAGATGGCGTCCGACTGCCGACGTCCCTGGCCGTTGGCGTTCCCGTCGGGCCGCTCGGTAGGTGCGCGAGCGTACGAAGCTGCGTGTTTGCCAGACTGTGCTGCGTTCGAGCGGAGCTTCTCTGGTGCTACCCCGTCGGACAACGCCCCGGACGCACGAGAGCGTGCGGTGTCTTCAATGCCAGGTGGCACGGCGATCGCGCGATGGGATGCCGGTGCTTCCTGACCGGGTGGGGCGTCTCCTGTAGCCCACCGTCTCGGGGCGTCTGCAGCCATCTGTCGAGGGAAGTCCTCGGGAATCAGCCGGAGGCGCTTGGTGACCGCCCAGGACAGCAGAATTCCGGTCACTCCAGGCAAGATGTGCACCGTCTCTGGTACTCTTTCGTCGCCAAGTTCCAAGGTGACTAGGAGTGTTCCAGCTGACCGGATAGTTTTTCCGTCAGCGGCCCGCGGGTGCATGTGGGTTTTCTTCAGATCTTCCCGAAACTCTCTCAGCTGACTGAGGAAGTCCAGTCCGGCGACGGTGATGTCTGCCCCGGTGTCTGGGAGGGCGTTGACGGTCACGAAGGTGCCATTGGGATGTGCCCGAGCACGCAGGCGGATCCGGGGGGCGCTTTGAGCCCCTGTAGCTGCGATGACAGTCGAAGTTCGGCCAGCGTCGTCGCAGTAGTCGCGGTTGTCGGCCTCTCTGTCGCGACGGCGAGTCGGAGACGACCGACAGACGTTCTCGAAGTGTCCCAGCCTCCGGCAGCGGCGGCACTCCCGGCCACGGGCTGGACAGTCGACTGGACGTCGGTGCTGCCGCAGTCCACAGCGATCGCATCGCTCCGAAGGCGGGGCAGCGTACCGCTGTCCCGATGGCTGCGGCTCGGGGCTGCAGCTGCGCCGCGGGCGCTCCGCCCGGCGGCCGTCAGCGTACCGCTGTCCCGGTGGCCTCGGCTCGGGGCTGCAGCTGCGCCGCGGGCGCTCCGCCCGGCGGCCGTCAGCGTACCGCTGTCCTGGTGGCCTCGGCTCGGGGCTGCAGCTGCGCCGCGGGCGCTCCGCCCGGCGGCCGTCAGCGTACCGCTGTCCCGGTGGCCTCGGCTCGGGGCTGTAGCTGCGCCGCGGGCGCTCCGCCCGGCGGCCGTCTGAGCGTCCCCGGTGGCAGGCCCGGCAGGCGTCCGGTGTCGACTCGTGGGACCGGTCCCCGTCACGAGTCCGGTCGCCTCTGATGTGGCAGGCGGCGGCACCGCCGCTGCAGATCTCGGACGCGTCCCGGGCCGCTGCCTCCTGTGCTCTGCAAATGGAGATAGCGGTAGAGAGAGATAGGCCAGGAACGGCACAGAGTCTTTGCACAGTCTCATGTGACCTCAGGCCAATCACAATCCTGTCTCTGATCAATGAATCATTACACGTCGTACAGAAGTTGCACGAGCGTGATAGATCGCGCAGAGATGTGAGAAAATCATCAAATGTCTCATGTTCTGACTGAACTCTGTTATTGAAGTGCACTCTCTGCAATACTTCATTCACTTGCCCGATAGCGTAGGCCTCCAGGTGCTGCAGGATAATGTCGATGTCGCTGCGTTCGGCGTCGTTCAGTGGGAAGTTACGGACGACCCGAAGCGTATCGTCGGAGAGGCACGCCCGTAGTGTGGCGAGCTGCATGGCTGGCTCGTCGAAGCGGAGCTGTGACATCAGCTCGTAGTCCTGCCATCTCTCCCTCCACAGGTAGAAAGCCTCTCCACGATCGGTGGTGATGTCCAGCCGGTCGGGGCGAACAGGCTGTAGCCTCGACCGGGGCCTGGATCGCACGAGGGCTGCAGTCTTCCCCTCGCTGGCCGGTTCACTGTCTTCACCGTCACTCATTGTTACGGCAGGATCTTACGTTAAATTTAGATTAACTGCCGGCTGCGCCATGTGGTAGTCCCGGCCAAACAAGTAAAGAAACTTATAGCTATATTCGAGGTAACGGCAAACATGCAATATGTACAGACACGACCACGTGCGTGGGGCTCTGACCGGAGACTACCCGGCCCGCCGGCCTGCACGCCGCGGGGACCGTGCGGCCGGCCCGACACCGCCGCGGGCTACAACCGGGCGGCTGCCACGCAGGGGCGGCCCCAGATACCGGCGCGGCGGCGGGCATGATCCCGCCGACTGACTGCCCGGCAGGGGCGGTTACAGGGTTAGTTGTGGGTGGGGCACGACTCCAACATATTTGTTTGCCATGTTGAGAGATCGTACATTTTCACACAAATTGTGCAAATTTGCCATCATAAATGTATTCCTGCTTTGAATTAGGGTTAGGCTTTTCCACATCAGGGAAATATGGTATGTGGTCAGAACTTGAAAGATAAGTATCTGTTGTAGAACTTGGGGCACGACTCTAATAGCTATCCCCAATAGATATCCCAACATTTTGCTCTTGGTGTATCCTCTGGGTGTATAAGACAAATACATGCAATTAGTACATATCTGCTACAAGCACAACTGCTAAATGCGCAATGCATTGTACCATATTGTATATTGGTCTCCGAGGGCCAGTCGTCTCAGATAAACGCGTTAATATGATTCGAAACGTTCAAAAACGAAACCTAGGTATATTTGACAACTCGGTTCCGGTAAGCTTGGATAAAAGTCATTTTTTGCCATGTCCTTAGATAATTGATGCTTCGGCGGACGTACATTTCACCCTATTTATTATTTACGCATGTATACTTTATGGAACTATTCCAGGTAGAGGTAGACCTTGTTCATGAACCTTACATTTATTTAATTCTTCACACATTTCACAGCACTATGACGAGTTACAGCTAGTCACTATCACTGCTGCTGTGACGCTCTGCTGTGATGCTGTGCCAGTCTGTCCACCAACCAATGAGGACGCTTCTGAGTCCGCTGTAGTTTGGTGGTGGTTTTATATCATCGTTGAAATAAAAACCTTCAAATGCGAGCTTAGATCATATACCATGCGCTGGGTTCCTACACCCGAGCGCTCAAGTAAATACGGAAACTTCTTGCAAAATGTTACATAAAAGGCTAATGCGCAAGTTTGCGCAACTTTTTCAGGCTTGACCCGTTATATAAGATCCCAGTACACATCCTGTTGCTAGTTTTGATTCGCTACCTGATGATACTTTTTATATCGGCACTATCGAATTTAATTATATTATTTTTAAGCATCAACAGAGATAAGGCGATATATTTAATATTTATTTGGCTTATTGATTTGCTCAATCTTCTAGATCTAACTATCATATGCACGACAACATATCATTACATCACACTATAACACACTAGGTGGGGAAAATGCAAGCATATTGCCTCATCATCACATTTGCCAGAACGTTTAAATCGCCCGTGAACGATGAGTTTTTAAAGGTGATGTGAACTCTTTGTGTTTAAAGTCCCATTCCTCTACGAACAAAACATCGAATGATCAAATCAATGTGATCTTGGTGATCAATGGAAATTTTGCAGTCGATTGATATACATTTTGTTATCACAATCGGTAATTTATTTTTTTGAGTTCCGCGAGGCTAGACCGGCCGGAACGCCCACTGTGCAATGGCTACGCCAGACGAGGAACGAGCCTTCCTTGCAATTCTGTTACCAAACACATGATGCGTTTCGGTGGCGGTCGGTTGAAATAGCGAAAACGAAGTGCGGTAGAAATGCTAATGACGTATGCGAAACGTCACGAGATTTGTCCCTTTAAAATAGCTCCCAATAGTTCCAACGGTTTTTGCGTTGAAACTCAGCAACTAGGTCGTTTTGGAAGGAAAATTGTCAGATTTGGAGATTTCTCAGTACTCCCGACAATAGTACTCAGTACTCAGTACTCCCGCCTATCTCAGTTAAAAACTAATGCTAAAGGTTCACTATTACCCTTAACCCTCGCTCGGGTAGGGCAAAATCACTACGTGTTCGGGTAGGGGGGGTACGACACCCCCCTTAGCGTTTCGCTCCTAATTGAGCTATAGCTTCGATTCAAAGACGAACGTGTTGCTTTTGACGAGAGGAAGCCGTTGATATCCGATTTTAAGGTGTTGGGTCATTAGGTGACTTCTGAGGTCATGTCAATGACCAAAAGGTCATCAAAATTGTAAATGCATATAAATTTAATTTTATCGAGCTAGAATCATGAATGAGCATATCATAATGCTTAATGGGTGCCAAATTCGTAATAAGCGTCACAAGATGTCCTAAAAACTGCCAAATTCAAAAAAGGTCATGTCAGGTCATCTGAGGTCAGTGACCTCGGTTGACCTGTGGAAGCGCATGACCCCAGTAGAACATATAATTATGTAAAATGGATCCCAAATTTTAAATCAGCGTCACACAATGTCTTAGAAACCGCGAGAAGCCCAAAAAAGTAATCTGAGGTCATCGGAGGTCAATGACCTCAGCTGACCTCTGAAAAAGGTCAATCGAGGTCGCAATCTCAGTGGAAACCACAACTCTCATCTGGAAACACCTGTGTATATGCTCCTGAACACATCGGGGATCCCCCGCCCCCCTGTTACAAATAGGGGTAGACAGGAGCCTGTTACAAATAGAGTTAATTGGTTAGTTTACTAGTGATATTCCCGATGGGGTCTATTTCGGACCCCTAAGCTCCCAGCTCCTACGCCAGCTAAAACACCTTATTTGCAGGGTATTATTTGCAGGGCATCGAACTGTGCGATTGCTGGTCTTCAGACACGGTCATTGAACTATACGATTGCTGGTCTTCAGGCACGGTCATTGAACTGTGCGATTGCTGGTCTTCATATACGGTCATTGAACTGTGCGATTACTGGTCTCCAGACACGGTCATCGAACTGTGCGATTGCTGGTCTTCAGACACGGTCATTGAACTGTGCGATTGCTGGTCTCCAGACACGGTTATCGAACTGTGCGATTGGTGGTCTTCAGACACGGTCATTGAACTGTGCGATTGCTGGTCTCCGGACACGGTCATCGAACTGTGCGATTGCTGGTCTTCAGACACGGTCATTGAACTGTGCGATTGCTGGTCTTCAGACACGGTCATTGAACCGTGCGATTGCTGGTCTTCAGACACGGTCATTGCACTGTGCGATTGCTGGTCTTCAGACACGGTCATCGAACTGTGCGAATGCTGGTCTTCAGATACGGTCATTTAACTGTGCGATTGCTGGTCTCCAGACACGGTCATCGAACTGTGCGATTGCTGGTCTTCAGACACGGTCATTGAACTGTGCGATTGCTGGTCTTCAGGCACGGTCATTGAACTGTGCGATTGGTGGTCTTCAGACACGGTCATTGAACTGTGCGATTGCTGGTCTTCAGACACGGTCATCGAACTGTGCGATTGCTGGTCTCCAGAAACGGTCATTGAACTGTGCGATTGCTGGTCTTCATACAGGGTCATTTAACTGTGCGATTGGTGGTCTTCAGACACGGCCATTGAACTGTGCGATTGGTGGTCTTCAGACACGGTCATTGAACTGTGCGATTGCTGGTCTTCAGACAGGGCCATTTAACTGTACGATTGGTGGTCTTCAGACACGGCCATTGAACTGTGCGATTGCTGGTCTTCAGACAGGGCCATTGAACTGTGCGATTAGTGGTCTTCAGACACGGTCATTGAACTGTGCGATTGCTGGTCTTCAGACACGGTCATTGAACTGTGCGATTGCTGGTCTTCAGACACGGTCATTGAACTGTGCGATTGCTGGTCTTCAGACACGGTCATTGAACTGCGCGATTGCTGGTCTTCAGACACGGTCATTGAACTGTGCGATTGGTGGTCTTCAGACACGGTCATTGAACTGTGCGATTGCTGGTCTTCAGACAGGGCCATTGAACTGTGCGATTGCTGGTCTTCAGACACGGTCATTGAACTGTGCGATTGCTGGTCTTCAGACACGGTCATTGAACTGTGCGATTGCTGGTATTCAGACACGGTCATTGAACTGTGCGATTGCTGGTCTTCAGACACGGTCATTGAACTGTGCGATTGCTGGTCTGCAGACACGGTCATTGAACTGTGCGATTGCTGGTCTTCAGATACGGTCATTGAACTGTGCGATTGCTGGTCTTCAGACAGGGCCATTGCACTGTGCGATTGCTGGTCTTCAGACACGGTCATTGAACTGTGCGATTGCTGGTCTTCAGACACGGTCATTGAACTGTGCGATTGCTGGTCTTCAGACACGGTCATTGAACTGTGCGATTGTTGGTCTTCAGACACGGCCATTGCACTGTGCGATTGCTGGTCTTCAGACACGGTCATTGAACTGTGCGATTGCTGGTCTTCAGACACGGTCATTGAACTGCGCGATTGCTGGTCTTCAGACACGGTCATTGAACTGTGCGATTACTGGTCTTCAGACACGGTCATTGAACTGTGCGATTGCTGGTCTTCAGACACGGTCATTTAACTGTGCGATTGCTGGTCTTCAGACACGGTCATTGAACTGTACGATTGCTGGTCTTCAGACAGGGCCATTGAACTGTGCGATTGCTGGTCTGCAGACACGGTCATTGAACTGTGCGATTGCTGGTCTTCAGACACGGTCATTGACCTGTGCGATTGCTGGTCTTCAGACACGGTCATTGAACTGTGCGATTGCTGGTCTTCAGACACGGTCATTGAACTGTGCGATTGCTGATCTTCAGACACGGTCATTGAACTGTGCGATTGCTGGTCTTCAGACACGGTCATTGAACTGTGCGATTGCTGGTCTTCAGACACGGTCATTGACCTGTGCGATTGCTGGTCTTCAGACACGGTCATTGAACTGTGCGATTGCTGGTCTTCAGACATGGTCATTGAACTGTGCGATTGCTGGTCTTCAGACACGGTCATTGAACTGTGCGATTGCACTTTTTAGATGCCTGCGGCATGCACTATGCGGCATGCGAACATATGTGCGACAACATACTAATGACAGCGCCGGTATATTGGTGGAACATTGTGTTATTGGTTGTGTTGTTGCATGGTACCGGTATGATACTTTCCGGATATCTTGCAGCTCTAGTTCTTATTCGCGAAAAAGCGGCAACTGCCGTCGGAAAAAAGTAAATCGGTTGCGCATATGGAAGCGTAGCAATCTTCGCAAAAGCTGCTACGCTACCAAATGAAGGTCAAAATGTCGGAAGAAAAAATACTCCGCTCTGGATATTTGTGCTGTTAACAGTACTTATAAAGCACGATTTCGAATTAAAAGGAACCAAGATCACTCTTACACCATGTTTGAGCAAATTGGATCAAATCTCAGTCTGGTGTAGTGGTGATATCTACTCAAACGAGCTTAATGGAAGATGTTCCACAATTAGTGGACAATGTTCCACTATTGTGAAATTGCTATGTAAACGGGGCTAATGTCAATGTGTACAAGGAGGGCACAACATACGCGATAAGGTTGATATGAGTTGGATAAAGTTTAGCAACCTGCTCAATGTAAAAAAAAGTTGTTCAAAATGATCATCCGTTCCAGTAGCATATTAGTTTAATCAAATGTTAGGCTGGTAGGCTAGTTGCAAAAGTTAGCAAATTAATATTTTGGCTTTTATTTTGATTAAGATTATATAAAACTAGCAGAAATGATCATTAAAACAACTTTTGTTTACAACATACGCGTTTCACGTTTCACAAGCATATGGATACACTTTAAGTTAGAAAGAACTCAGTGACAGAGGTCAGGGTTTTAAGATGGACAAGAAGGCACGGAGCGAGGGGGCGTGGGTGGCCGTTTGGGGCAGCATGTTCCAGGCGGCGGCCGCGCGGTAGGGGAATTGCCGCTGGGTGGCGGTCAGCCGGACGCGCGGGAGGTGTAGTGAGCCGACACCGTTCGCAGAGGCTCTGGTACTACGCAGGGAGGCCTCCTCTCGTGTTATAAAAAGCGAACGCAGTGTGGAGGGTGAATCCAGATCCCTTTTGATCCTCCCGACTGCCGGTCCTCCATCCTTTGTCACGCCCACGTTACCCCGGGTGTGGTGGTCGCTGGCCACCGGGCATGTGGTGGCCTCGAGCTGCCCCCGGGAGTAGTGGCCGTCTGCATGGCGTGGGCTCTCCTCGCAGCTTCGCGCTGTGGGGAAGGGCCTGTCCATGGGCGGTTGCCCGGTCGGCGTCCATTTTGACCCACTTTACCCCTTCTCCTTCATCCCATGGCTGCGCAATGGTCCAAGTAGACCGAAGCGGCCTTATCCTAACCAAACCAAATGGAGGGTGAATCGCTTTTGTGCAGTGCTCGGTACACGTTTACACAGTGGTGACGGCGCACCATATCGGGCACACTGACCCATCCCAGCGTCTCCAGGGCCGGCGAAATGGGATCGTAGCGACGAACACCAGTGACAAGCCTAGCGGCAAAGTGGACAACTTTCTGTACCCTGTGCAAGTGACAGTCGACGGCGCCTCCACACACAGACAAACAATATTGTATATGGGGAAAACGTGGACACAGACAAGAAGCCTCAGAACATCATGGTTCAGATGGTGGCGAATTTTAAACAGTGACACGAGAATAGCGTTACAACGCCGGACGACCGCAGAGATGTGCGCCTCCCAGCTGAGATGCTGCTCGAGGAGTACACCCAGCACCTTCACTGTGGTTGATGGGTGAATGGTTGTGCCAGAGATGCTGATATGAAAATTGCCGGTCTTTTGAATGGATGATTTTGTGCCGATCAGTGTGAAGTTCGTCTTCTCTGGGTTCATTTTCAGACTATTGGCTTGAAACCACATTTGAAGGCACCAGATGGACTCCTTGACGCGAGACTTGAGGTGGGATAAGCCGGTGACGTCAGGTGGGGAGCTGTCAAGGAGCTGAGTATCATCGGCGTAGGATAGGAGGCGGTCATGGGGAAGAAAGCAGGAGAGGTCGTTGATGAAGATCAGAAAAAGGATTGGGCCAACCAGGGATCCCTGGGGCACACCGTGTGACAACGGCAGCGGGGTTGAGCTGCTACTGCCAACCACCTGTCTCCGATCGCGCAGGTAGCTCCTAAACCACTCGGAGGCTACACCACACCACTCCAGCTTCTCCAGAAGGACGCCATGATCGACGCTGTCGAATGCCTTGCTGAGGTCGATCGTCGTGAGCGAAGCAACGTGACCATTATCGACGGTCCTTGCAAACCACTCGACAGAGTCAATCAGGGCGTCCTCCGTTGAGTGACGCGGCCGGTACGCGTACTGGGTCGGTGTAAGCACGTGGTGTTCGAGCAAGTATGACGTCAGTTGAACACACGACTTTTTAGGTAATTTTTGAAAGCACGGAGATAATGGAGATAGACCGAAAGTTGTTGAGGTCTGCTCGATCACCGGCCTTGTACACGGGAGTGACACGAGCGGTTTTCCAGGCGTCGGGATAGGTATGGAAGACAATCGAGCAGTTGATCAGGTGCAGTAGATGAGGCGCAATGACCGGACAACACTCTCTGACAGCATGCAGAGGAACACCATCGATGCCGACCGCTCTCGATTCGCTCATCAGGCAGATAGCCGCGGACAGTTCGGGTAAAGTTGCCGGGCGCAGCTCGAGTGCAGAGGCACAGACGCGGTACGGTCGCGGGCCCTCTAGAACCTGGGCGGTACTGTCACGCGTCGCCGCCGCGGCTTCCTCCGCTATGCGGGGCCCCACCGCGGCGAAGTGGGCATTGAACGCGTCGGTGCGGCCGCTCAGGCCGTCAGAGGGCGCGTCTCCCCTCTCACTGGCCGTAGGCTGAACTGCTTTATGCGGCTCCAGAAGTCCGACGGTCAGTCGACAGACGGTCACACATGAATGAACGCCGCGCGAGGGTTAAAAGGCTCTTCTCTCGGTTTCGGCACCGTGTGTACACATGGCGTGAGTCCGGGGTGCGTTGGCGTTCCCAGGCTTTCCGGGATTCGTCGCGCTCCTTCATGGCCTCGGTGATCTGCGCGTCAACGCGCAACCACGGACAGCTCGGTCGGCGTGACGTCACAGTGACGGGCTGACAGTGTGTGTCGACGGCTGCGTTCCAGTTCTTCATGAACGCGTCAAGTTGCTCGTCCAACGTACCGGCGGTGTTCAGCGACTCCCAGTCCGCGAGCAGAAAGCTTAAGCAGAGTGCGTCCCAGTCGACGCGTCCTCAAGGTCGAATCGTAGTCTCGGTGGGCCGTCGGCGCTGTCGGGGGCGGGAGCGCGCAGTAGCACCGGCTGATGGTCGACAACAGGGTCTGGGAGGACTTTGACCAAATCCTGTAGACCGGTCTCACTGGTCAGGATCAAGTCCAGCAGCGTGGGTGTAGGGTGTAGATGGGTGGGCTGGTCCACCAGCTGGCGCAGGCTCAGGTCGTCGAGCGCGGTGCAAAAGTTCCGCACACCAGGGCCGTTTGATTTTAGGAGGTTGATATTGAAATCTCCTAAAAAAACAGACTTCCCAGTGGCGACCGCTCCCTGTAGTTCTGCTCGCAGGCTGTCGATGGTTCTGGATGTTGGTGAGCCCGGCGGCCGATAGATGGCGCCGACCACCGCCGTGCTGCGGCCGGGGCCACTCAGAGAGCCACAGCGACTCGACTGTGGGCTCGGTCACGCTCATCTTGAGCCTTACCACGCGGTGGTTGTCGGCAGTGGTAATAGCGACTCCACCCCCGCGCGGCGGACCGGACCGGGTGGCTGTCGTCCTGGCGATACTGCGATCGTTACGATAGATGCTGTATCCCGGGAATGCCAGCACCCGGTCCAGGACGTCAGGGGTCAACCACGTCTCAGACACGCACAGGATATCGAGCTGCTGTCTTAGCAGGAGATCGTTTACTTCATCCAGTCTGGGTATTAGAGACCGGGCGTTAATGTGTCCGATATTGTAGCTGTGACTGGTTGGCTTCGGTCGCGAGGCGCTGGGGCGCGCCGTGTCCTGGGCTGGGCCGCGCCGTCTTGTGGGCTGGGCTGGCCGTGTTGTGGGCTGGGGCGCGCCGTGTTGTGGGCTGGGGCGCGCCGTGTTGTGGGCTCGGCTGGCCGTGTTGTGGGCTGGGGCGCGCCGTGTTGTGGGCTGGGGCGCGCCGTGTTGTGGGCTGGGGCGCGCCGTGTTGTGGGCTGGGCCGCGCCGTGTTGTGGGCTGGGCCGCGCCGTGTTGTGGGCTGGGCCGCGCCGTCTTGTGGGCTGGGCTGGTCGTGTTGTGGGCTGGGCTGCGCCGTGTTGTGGGCTGGGGCGCGCCGTGTTGTGGGCTGGGGCGCGCCGTGTTGTGGGCTCGGCTGGCCGTGTTGTGGGCTGGGGCGCGCCGTGTTGTGGGCTGGGCCGCGCCGTGTTGTGGGCTGGGGCGCGCCGTGTTGTGGGCTGGGGCGCGCCGTGTTGTGGGCTGGGGCGCGCCGTGTTGTGGGCTTGGGCGTGCCGTGTTGTGGGCTGGGGCGCGCCGTGTTGTGGGCTGGGGCGCGCCGTGTTGTGGGCTGGGCCGCGCCGTGGTGTGCGCTGGGGCGCGCCGTGTTGTGGGCTGGGCTGGCCGTTGTAGCCGCCGCCGCCGCTTGGTCGGCGGCCGCCCGGAGGGTCTGACGGATGGTGAGGCGACGGGAGCGGCTGAGGGTCCGGGCGGCGCTCAGGCCCTGTGCCTGGGCTGGCTGCGCACCGTGTGTGTGTGTGTGTGCGCGCGCGCGTGTGCGTGTGTGGGTGTGGTTGGGGGGGGGGGGTGCGTGGGTGCGTGAGTGTGGTTGTGGGTGTGGGTTGGTGGGTGTGGGTGTGGGTAGGTGGGTGTGGGTGGGTGGGGGTAGGTGGGTGTGTGTGGGTGTGTTTTTAATGTTTGTTAAATATGAAAGCATTTATTCCATCTATGCCAGCACCTACATTATTCATATTCTTTATTATTTCACTCAGTTCATCAGCATTAGTATTACTAATTACATCAAAGACATGTTGAGGTTGAGCACAAATGTACTGGAGGGGATCTAAATCACTGGGAGGTATTTCCTGTTGGAGGTTATTACCTATTGATATGAAAAATGTATTGAATGATTCAGCTATTTCTTCCTTGTTTGAGGTGCACTCACCATTTGCATTCAAAATCGTGTCTGTTAAATTATTTATTTTCTTGTTACCCCTTAACACGCGCCCTGGAGGGCCTCTGATAAATCCACGCCCTGGAGAGGGGGGGGGGGGCGGATTTCGCCCCCCCCTATGATCTCGAAAACCACGCAACGTAGCGACAAGCGGGAAACGACGTTAGCTAGCTCGAGACAAGCTCTTTCGAAAGTATTTCGTTTTTTTCAGGTCAATATTGAGGTCACCAGAGGTCATCAAGGGTCATATTTTCAAGTGTTCAAGACTTCGGTTCGAACACCCCCAAATATCTCGGGAACTATGATAGTTAGCAGCAAACGGAAAAAAACAATCGAAAGTCATTGCAAAAATGCAATCGACATAGGTGTCCTCAGATTTGAGCTCAGGTCAATAGTTTAGGCTCCAGAGGTCATCGAATGTCAAAAAGGTGATTTTGTTTTCAAAACTGTTTTCCCCAAATAACCTTTTACATAATAAAGATAAAGCAATAATGTTTACGCCATCGCGTGTGTCTTGTCAAGGCGCTTCGAATCATATGCATGGTGACCGGGTTAGGTCAACTAAGAAATTTGACCTCAGGTCAAGGTCAAGTGGTGACCCAAGTTAGTCATGTTGCATATTGGGAGACGTGTCTCGACAAGACAAACAAATTGGTACCGTTTTCTCTTCTCTATCTTCATTATGTCGATAGTTAGTGATAAAACCGTGTTGGCGGTCACAAAATTGACCTGACCTTAAGTCACCGATATTAGAAATCCGAGATAAAAAATTGTTGGTATCTATGACCTTATAAAGTCCTGCAAGATTGAAACCGATCGGCGTAAAACTGTGGCTGTGGTACTACTGCAAACGTTTTGGAGTTGAGGTCATCACGTGACCTGGTCTGGTGACCTGACCTGAAATGACCTGAGGCCAAGAATTTTACATAATACGGGAAGTTCATTTCTTAACAGGTATACAAAAAACGGCGGCGCTGCGCGCCGCTGTTTTTGCGCTATCCTCGAAAAACCGGAGGGGTGGGCGGATTTCGCCCCCCCCCTCCAGGGCGCGTGTTAAAGCTTCATTTAACCCGCGCGGCGCTGGGGGGGTAAATTTTACCCCCCTCCCGGATTTTCTCCATAACTTGAAAACTATGACAGATATCGAAGTGAAACTTGCGGTACCTTATGGTGCATCAATTCTACATCTTGTGTTACAATTTTGTTGAAATTCGTGAACATTTTGAGGAGATAATGACGTTTTAGTGACGTCATGTCATGTCATTTTTGGTGAAAAACCGTTAAACGTTCGAAAAATCGTAGAAAATAGCGTGTTAATGCAAATCGCAAAGAAAAGGCGACAAAAGAAAGGAAATAACATTGTCTTTAACATGGCTATCTTAAATATAAAAAAATGGTTTTTGACCCCCAAAAATGAAAAAAAAACTGATTTTTGGGGAAGAATTTACACAAAAGTGTTTTGTTTGAAGATTTTCAAAAAACCGGAAGATATATTAGAGAACCGAGTATGAACGATGTTCAAACCAAATTTCAAAGCAATTTCTTTATTTTTGACTGACTTATGGCTCTCTAAGAATAAGTAACTCATGACGTCATTTTTTAAATTGCGTTTTTTGGCTTTTACTGACCAGATACAGACAAATAAATGCCACCACTGTATTTCGAAGACAAAACGAGTCTTGACACATGCAATGTTTATTTAGATTAATCAATTTCAAATTTTGAGCTTATTGTGACCTGACCTTGACCTGAGGGCCATTATATGGTGTCAGGCTGTGCAAATGGCTGCTTCTATCGAATTATACGTGTAAAATAACCCATACAACATGTGTCGCATGGCTTTCGTAGACTTGACCTTTTGTGACCTGACCTTGACCTTGACCTTTGCTTTAAATTTCACTTTCACTTATGCGGGAGATGCATTATACATTTGGGAGCACTTTGTGAGATAATAGTTGCAATACAAGGCTTTGGATGGAAAGTATAGCCCAAAAACCCAAATACTTAAATTTTGACACTTGACCTGACCGTGACCTGATATGTGACCTTATGTTAATCATTTCGGGCATGCGTTAGATTCTTCTCACTGAGAGCTTTCGATCGCCGCCTTGCGCGTCTCGCTGCGGTTATTGGTTCGGAAGATACGAGGGGGGGGGGTAAAGTTTACCCCCCAGCATCGCACGTTCGGATGGAGACCCCAGCGCCGCGCGGGTTAACAGTTTCCAAATTTACTTAGAGTTTGTTTTATTTACTTCAAGCTGGTTTCATATGTAACCTCTTTTTGCATTACGAATAACATCATTTAAGCAATTCCTATATGAATTGTATATGTGTTTGCTTTGACAGGTTGTTTTTTTTTCTACAAAAAGACTGTGGCTTCTGTTGATGGATGCCAGTATGGCTGGAGTAATCCATGGCTTCATTGGTGCGGTTCTACGTGTATATTTGATTTTGATGCTGTATTTATCTATTCCCTTCTGATAAACACCAATTAAGGTGTTGCAAGCTGTTTGAGGATCATTAATGTTAGAAAAATGTTGTAACAGTTCATTAATATACATAACATACATAACTCAGCCACTTTGTTTTTTTTATCAAGAACAGTATGCCATTCATGTTTCTCTGGATAAACCTGGAAAATGCAAGATACAAATATAGGGAAATGCTCAGAAGAATCTCCATAAATGATCCTCGATTTACACACAAACTCAAGGTTGTTGCAAAATATATTATCCAATAGTGACAGCTTGTTATCAGATGCACGTGTTGTTCTAGATATTGTGGGCCAATAACCAAATGATGTAATAGTATTAAAGAAATGCTGACAATGACTATCAGTTCCCAGTGCAAACAGTGGCCAATTTCACAAACAAGTTAGTAATTACACATGTTTGCGATTACAAACGCAATAAAATATTGCAAACCTCACAAAAGACATTTCACAAACATTCACTACCTCTGAATTACCGATTGTAAAGAAATTTGTCAATAGTTAATTGTGCTCAGCGTTGTGAGGAAAAGCATTATGAGTACTATCGCCATATCCTCAAATATTACTCTAAAAGTTGAAAAATTACAAAATGCAAATTATTCCGATATATTTCGAGCACAGCTCTTCGTCTGTCGTTAACCCTAAACCTAGTCGCACAATGCAGAACTCGTCTCAATTGCCGAATTCAGGTTCATTGTTTTTTTTCATGCTGCAACTGACAGAAGGGGGAAGGCAGTCACAGCGAAGGCGCGACCGAGACACAGATCTGGGACATCAAATGCAAGACCAACAACAGCCACTGATGAAGCCACGTTTCCCAAACGTACCGACCAAACAAGCGACCCCAGTTGATCGAGACACTGAACACTCAATGGACCCTTAAGCATAGAATCTTGGCCATTTACCGTAACGCACCCAGACCGGTACCGAATACGTCTGCAGAGGCGAGAGCTGAGCTAGATGAGCTAAGGCGAGATGACACTGTAGTGGTGAAACCCTCAGATAAATGCAAAGGTCTAGTCGTCATGAATAGGGAAGATTATGTGGCCAAGGGCGAGGAAATCATGAACTCATATGAACAAGTGGAACAGAATCCTACTGCGAAAACCGAAGCGCTAACAAAGAGGATCATATCAGAAATAATTAATGACAAGATTGGCGAAGATACTGTAGCGGCGATCCGTCCACATCACTCCCGCTGCGCCAAACTGTATGGCTTGCCCAAAACCCATAAGGAGGGCGAGCCGTTGAGACCGATAGTTTCCGAGATAGATGATCCTATAGACAGACTGGGGTGGCTGCTAGAACAAACAACATCGCAGTTGCTGAAGTACGTGCCTGCTCATTTGAAGGACACAGGAGATTTTCTGGATAAACTGAGAGAGAAATACTCGATGGGATTTCCTGCTGGCAGCATTGCTTTCAGCATTGATGTCAAGAATTTGTATGGCATTGTGCCCACTGACGAGGCGATACAAGCGGTTATGGAGCTGATTCAAGAGCACAAGGATGGGCTGAATCTGTTCGGACTAGCTCCAGAAGATGTTGAGGCCCTACTTACACATTGTTTACAAAACAGCTACTTCCGATTCAATGAGACATTCAGGTTCGAGCCAATCGCCTTTGAAACGGGTGGCGCATGCGGTCCTATCACCAGATCTTTCATACGAGAACTGGGCGCCCGAATGTCGGCAGTAAGCGGTGATCCCCGAGAGCTGGAGTGGCTCTTACAGCGATTCTCTATCGCGGTGGTGAGGGGCAACGCTGCTTCGATTCTCCTGGACAACCCCGCCGATTCGCCCAAAGCTAAAAAGGCACAGCCAGATGCCGGTTGTGGCTCAAAGAGAACGTGGAAGTCTCGGAGCAGCGACAAACCACCAACCCCAGCACCGGTGCTGACCGGTCTAAAGAACCTGGGCAACACCTGCCACATGAACGCCGTGGTCCAGTGCATCAACCATACGCCCGGTCTAAATGATTTCTTTACCAACGACAGGTACCAGGATTTCATCAACTACGATAGCGAGCCCTCGCGCGGTATGGTGGCGCAAGAGATGGCCACGGCTATCAAAGTCCTCTGGAGTGGCCAAAACAAGTCAGTGGCGCTGCACGACCTAAAGGACGTGATGGGCAGACACCACGCGCGCTTCTGCGGCTCGACACAGCATGATGCCCATGAGTTCCTCATGTTCCTGCTGTATTCCCTGCACGAGGACTTGAATGAGGCGCACTGCAAACAGCCGCTCAAGGAGCAGGAGAACGACGGTGTGCCGGACGCGCGCGCTGCCAAGGTCGCATGGGAAGACTTCAAGGGCAGCAACCGCTCGTTCATCCTGAACCTTTTCTGGGGCCAGTACAAGTCGACGTTGCGATGCTCGCACTGTGGCAACCATTCGACCAAGTTCGAGACGTTTTCACACCTCTCGGTGCCTATGCCTGCTAGGTCGAGCTGCTGTTCGCTACAGGAGTGCATCGAGCTGTACCTGGCCGGAGACACCATCAGCGGCTGGACGTGTCCAAAGTGCAAGAGCAGCACGGAGGCCACCAAGCGGCTGGACATCTGGAACCTGCCACCAGTGCTCATCATCCACATTCAGAGGTTTTACAGTGATGGCCTCTGGAGGAAAAACCAGTCCAACGTGCAATTCCCGCTGGAAAACCTCGACATGTCACCTTACGTCATCAGCAAGGAGGCGCATTACTGCCACAAGTACCACCTCTACGGCGTGGTGAACCACTTCGGCTCGACAGAGAGCGGCCATTACACTACCTTCTGTAGCGGCGTCAACTCGGGGCGCTGGCACAAGTTCGACGACCAAGAGGTGTACTCGCTAAACAGCAGCGCCGTGCAGAGCTCGGCCGGCTACATCCTCTTCTACTCGGCCAATGATGCTCGAGTGTAGCTAGTGGCGTGTCTGGCTCTGATGTATATGTACCAATGTATATGTATATGTAACATGAGGAATATATATAACTGTTACTGAAAAAAGAAAAAAAAGAGACATTCTACAAGCAATCAGATGGCATTGCTATGGGTTCCCGCATTGCTCCATCTCTAGCAATAGTGTTCATGGGCAAGTTGGAAGCTGAGGCTATGCAGGTGGACCGGCCACAACCTGAGATGTATGTAAGATACATTGATGACGTGTGGGGCCTGTGGGTAAATGGCAGCGAGTCTCTGTCGGAATACCTGGACTTCCTAAACTCGAGACATGCGTCCATCTTATTCACAATCCAGCGGTCGGACACAAGTGGAGCGATTCCGTATCTGGACACATGGATCTGTGTGGGGGAGGACGGTTCCTACAGCACTGAACTGCATGTTAAACCTATTACGGGAATGGCGGCACAAATCATCCTGCCGTATGACTCGGCACATGCAATGGCAACAAAAAAAGCCGCACTGACGTCACAGATAACCCGAGCGATCCGAATAGGCTCGGACACAACAGCGAGACACAGAGGGCTCGAGAAGATGAGAAATCTCTTCACTAAGCATGGTTATCCAGAGAAAATGGTCAAGGAGCACATCAGGAGAGAACGAAGGAAGTATGAAACAGGTAGAGACAGAGGAAGAGAGGAGCAAGAACATAGGAGACAACAGAGAAAGGAGAACGCCTACATCAGGCTACCCTTTATCAGCGACAGGGTAGCGGCACAGGTGAAGAGCGTGGCAAGAAGCTCGGGTCTCCCAGTGGAAATAGCCTGGACCAACAACAATACGTTGAAGAAGCGGCTCGTCAGGTCACGTCTGAATCCACCAGGGTAATAGAACAACGGGTAGAACAGTAAGGGATGTAACGCCCAAATGAATTAGACAAGATATAATTTGTATCGTAATAGTTTTGTCTATTATAAATTAAAGGTATTGTTTGCTATCAATAACTTATATTTCCATAGATTACATCTTTATTTATTGAATTAAACGCCAGCAAATATTCGAAGTAGTAGTCAAAGTAGTGTATTTACAGTACATATAGTAGCATTTGGAAGCGATCATATTAAATTCTACTACGAAGTAGTAGTCGAAGTAGTGCATATTTCAGTACTGTAGTGGAATTTGGAAGCGATCAGCGGTCGTTCCGACATTTTTTAACCCCCAAGCCCATTTCACTCCTTTAAACCCGGAATATCGAAAAATGATAAATAAAAACGTTGTAGCTAAGGCTTGTAGCTATCTGTTCCAGAAGTCAGATGTAAAATAGGTACCATAGGTTACGAGCCAGCTTCGTCTGAAAATCATCGATTTAACATGGGAACCCTATGGTGTAGTAGGTTTTTAACGCCCAAACGCCCGAGTGCTGCCAACCGTTACTGGTGGGGGCTGGAATCCACTACCATGTCCCTCTGGACGTAGGCGCTGCCATTCGTGCCACGCGGGGCTGAAGAAGAAGTGTGGGACTAAAAATGTGGTCTATGAATTGACATGTAGTCACTGTGGGGATAATTATATAGATGAGACTAGCAGGCCAGTGAGACTGAGATATAACGAACATCGGAGGGGTGGAATCAATGGGGAGGCGGATACACCACTCGGGGACCATGTCACTAAAAAACATCCGGAACTGAGTCCTAATGACGCCACCTTGACTGCCAGAATCCTGCGTGTCTGCAGAGACGAAGCGGATAGGAGGATCGCTGAATCTATTTGCATTCGAGATGCGAGGCCTAAAATTAATGACAATACTACATGATGGCAACTTCTTCCACACTAGGTATTGTGGATAGCTACGCGGTACTTGTAAGATGTTTTAGAATGTATGTTGTATGCCTGAAACCCAAGCTGCTTGCTGCTGCATGAATTGCATGTTGTGATTGGATGTGATTCGTGAGATGGATATTGGAACTGAGGGGTGGGATATGAAATAGTCACGGAGTGCATTATTTGAATTTTGTGGGCATAGATAAGGCAATTGAGATGATTTCTCCATTGTGCGACTAGGTTTAGGGTTAACGACAGACGAAGAGCTGTGCTCGAAATATATCGGAATAATTTGCATTTGGTAATTTTTCAACTTTTAGAGTAATATTTGAGGATAGGGTCAATGGTGGCGATAGTACTCAGCAATTTGTAAACACAAATGTTAGTACAGCAGAAACCTTGAAATCAAGAACGTTTGTATTAAACTTGATGCAATGACAAATAATTTGATTGTTAACAAATTTATTTAACAAATATTTACATTGCGGTTTATTTTTTTATTCAAAATAAAATTGGTTGTAGGGATAATTATCTTTTAATTATCATTTCATCGGAATGCAAACTCAGATCGTAAAAATACATCTTGGTAAGCAATTAGGGTAAACTGAATTTGGCAATTCACCGGGTGGCGGAGCATAACAACTACTACTCTCAAAAGATAGATCGTTGAATTTCTCGACCATTTTTTCACCTAACCTAGCCGATTTCCTACGTCGTAAAGGGTGAAAGTTTACTGCACATTGCACAAGACATCGTTGACCGCTGCAATTATATCGCCATGCGGTTTCTCCGCGCGGAGGCGCCCATCACATCATAGCGCAATATATATATATATATATTGCGCTATATATTAGTTAGATATATATATATATATATATATATATATATATATATATATATATATATATATATATATATATATATATATATCTAACTAAACCATTACCCTAACAACCTCGGCAACGTCACAACCTCACCAAGAACATAACCTGAACAGTCAAACGACGTCAACTATCAATGCAGTTTTTGAAATTCAGAACCCCTGACCCACTGAAATTACAAGTTTGTAATTGCAAATATTTCCTTACTTCCGTCAACCTTTGAGAAAAAGAACATGTGCAATTGCAAACATTTTTACAAACGATGTCTTTGTAAACTAGTTTGTAAATAGTCAATTGAGATGTACTGCCCTGGGGTTTTGTGAAATGCAAACTACAAACATGTGCAAAAATTATTTGTAATAACAAAGAAATTCTTTGTAATTACAAACTTTTTTGCTTTGTGAAATTGGCCTTTGATCGATGTTAAAGTCACCACACAAGAATGTTGTCTTATTGATTTTATCCAGCTTCTCAAGGTAAGTATTTAGTTCTTCATGAAAAATGTATTGTCCATTTAAGGTGGCTTATATATTTGACCTATCACAAATTTTATGGAAGATGATACGTCACATTGAACAAAGGGAGCCTCTATGAGCATACCATCCATTATTATTTCTGATGAGCGTTTAATGTGTGTATTGCTTATGTATATGATAATTCCTCCACCAGTCCTATTGTTTCTATTTTTAAAGTACCCAGTATAACCATCTAATTGTCTTACAGGTATCATATCATCATATAGCCATGATTCTGACACACAAATAACATGCCATTGTGATTTTGAGGAACTTATAAATAAATGAAACTCATAAAATTTTACATCAGACAGGATTGACCTGGCATTTAAATGCAGAATATTTAACTGATTATTCACTTGTTCAGTTTGACATACTGAAGGAATGGAGTAATATCCGCAGTTTGAGCGAATTGCTTCAAATTTATCATGAGTAAGTGAGTATCATGAGTATCATCCACTGCTGCTAACTGTGTGAATGGATTGATACATTTATCAGCTAATTCAATTGGAATGCTATCACATTCTATTAAATTCATGCAAATATTATGTGATGTGAATGATTTTCTTTGTAAATACTATGCTCCCAAAAAGGGAGGTTTAGGGCACTGCACCTACCTACCTTACACACATGGGAGTGGTACACATGTTCTCATAATTGCGCACAAGTGACAAATTGGTGTACACGACCACACATGGAAGACACGTGGTACGTAGGCACAATAAACATGAACACAAGCAAATAAAAACAAAAGTTGAACATGATGTTCTACGATTTTTTTAAAGTTTTTATTTTATTAGTTTTTGTATAGTTTTTCTTCATTTCTTTTTAACACCACAAACAATGATATCAGTTACGGGACAAAGTCACGTGGTTTCACAATTTGACACACGGGCACACAACATATCAATGAAACCTCAGCTTAATGAATGTCACAACTCACAATTCAGTTGTAACCTTGACACATGAGTTCAAATTGTTGGAGGCTTGCCAAGGCCATGCAGTACTGGGCGAATAACACTCAGCAAGACCAGTATAATCCTATTGTGAAACATCAGTAATCCAAGGCAAGCAATTGGTATTTGAGGTGGTAAATATGAAGACCAATGAGCAGTGCAAGTGGAGTGGTAGCTGTGGAGGACGGAGGTGAGGAAAATTGTCTGGCTGATTCTAATTTCCAGACTGGGCCTACCCTGGTTTTGATCCTGTCAGTGCGCGTCAGAAGGAGGCTTAGAGCTGGGCACTGCCCAATTCAAGTTGAGGGCTTATCAGCTAAAAAACACTGACCCCCATACTGAGCTGATACATCATAGGTGCTGTTAGGGATAGCCATTCACGTATGTTTTCAGCCATTAGACATTGATCCCAACAACAACAAAAAATTCCTATCACAATCAGCCCTGTTCAATAATCATTGTCAGTGATCATAACCAGCAACTGGTAAGGTCAGCTAGTGACACCAGTGACACCCGTGAACTAGTGACAGTTGACACCTCAACCTAATCTGAGTTGTTGGGTTCACCAGTTAGCCAGTATTTGTTCATGTTAAGGTGGTAATCACCAGTATGAGCAGCCTCCCAGTCTCCAGGTTAAAATAGCTAAAACAGTCTTTCTGCCAGACTCATGCTTAGCATGCACTCACTCAGCACTCACACACTCATTCACATAGTTCTACGCAGCTTCAATCGCACGCTGGCAAAGCTGGCAGAAGTATGCCTGGGAGGTTAAGGTTTAGCCAACAGGCGGTTATATTGGGCCAAAATAAACCAACTCAGCTTGGCTGAGGAGACTCACAAGTGTCACCACTGTTTAGAGCAGTCATGTCTCAGCCTTATGTGAAGAACACAGTTGGCTGACCAAATATCAACACTCAAAGGATGGCTCACATGAGCAGCCCTAAGACTCATGCATTAAGTTCAAGCATAAGGCTGTCTAAGTGTGGTCACCCAGTCAAGCACCTCAGTCGTTGTCATTTAGTTAGCATTAGCTCTAGGCTTTCGCTTCTGTTGACGGCCCGACTCAGTCACCAGTTCCTCAAAGTCTGCTCCTCTGTTCACCACATGGCTTTTGGGAATGGTCTCTAGTGTCTGGGATCTGAGGAAGCGTCCATGGTTTGAGTTGGTAGGCTGTTTTGATTTTGAGGGAGCATCAGCCATAGGCTGGATGATATCCTTCTGGGTAAACCAAGGTTGGATTCGGGCATAGCGCTTGTCAGCAGAGTTCCTGGCGAATATGACACCATTTTTTTTTGTGTGATAGTTGAGCACCTGCTCGTTGGCCCTCATCTCACCCAGAAATCTTACCATCCCGGTACGATTGTCTGTCAGCTTTTCATGTACTGTGATTGTGTTCTTTGCCTCACCAGTCTGGTTAAATTGAGCTTGGTAGACGGCATCTCTGTCGTCCGCATCTTGGAATTTGATTATCACCTTTTTTTGTTGTTGCGCAGGCGATAGCAAGGTGCAGTGCCCCTTTAAGAGTCACTTTCCGTTTCTCTTTGATGAGCCCCACAGCTATATCCCTGGTCTCAGCTGTGGTTTCATTTGGTTGGTTCTCTGGGACACCATCATCACCCAGAATGAGACAGCTCTTTCTGTTGTATTGCTCAACCTCATCTAGAGCCCACTCAAGTTGGTAAACTTTGTCCCTGAGCTTACTGTTTTCAGTTTTAAGCATCAACATATCTTTTTTCACAGACTCCATCTCCTTCCCCACTGCCTGCGTGACTAACTCTTTGATCTGCTCCATATCCATAGCAGAGCCCTAAACCTCCCTAAATTCAATTAGAAAATAAAGTATTTAAGGCCTAGTGGTTGACAAGTCAAAGACAAAAGCTACGTGTATACGCTGTGACAAAACTGGCGCCCTATGAATATTAGCAAGTCTCCCAAAAAATCCTCGCAACTGAAGTCCTAGCTAAATATTTGCGGAAGGGTTGAATACATGATGGATTGCACAATCTAACTTTACCTTCCTACCTGCTACCTATTCAAAAACAATAGACTATACTCCCTGTCAGGTCGCGATGCGCCGTCTGTCGCAGAGGCCACTGAGCGCCGGACACGTCCGCACGCCTCTGTCGTCAGGAACGAAATGTAATGCTGATTTCTGCGACAAAATGCATGAAAACTGTGCCAAATGGTGAATACAAATTTTTGACACAGTTCGTCTGTCTACATTTGACATGTTTTTGTCACGTTTTTTCGTGAAAAATTTGCAGTTTTTCACTTTGTCAAGCAACGGCGCAATATGAGGGCGCAGTTTGGGGCTGACAGTCGAGTTAAGGCGTGTCGAGTTATGGCGCGCCCTGTCAATTTAAAGCACAATAATGCCGACTTACAGCGGAACGGGTGTCACGTGCGTGCGTGCGTGCGTGCGTGCGTGGGTGCGTGCGTGCGTGCGTGCGTACGTGCGTGCGTACGTGCGTGCGCGCGTGCGTGCGTGCGTGCGTGCGTGCGTGTGCGTGTGCGTGTGCGTGTGCGTGTATGTGTATGTGTATGTGTATGTGTATGTGTATGTGTATGTGTATGTGTATGTGTATGTGTATGTGTATGTGTATGTGTATGTGTATGTGTGTGTGTGTGTGTGTGTGTGTGTGTGTGTGTGTGTGTGTGTGTGTGTGTATGTGTGTGTGTGTGTGTGTGTGTGTGTGTGTGTGTGTGTGTGTGTGTGTGTGTGTGTGTGTGTGTGTGTGTGTGTGTGTGTGACGAGCGCATAAAGAAAAGTCATTTGATGACGATTTGGGTTGTTCCACCCACTGACGCCTTGACTCTACTCTGAGTGGCCGGAAGTAATGGGGCGCACACCATCCTGAGTTCTGACGCCAGCTGGAGTGATAACGACCGACGCCCCGAGATACCATCGCTCTTCCCTGTACTGACCACAGTGTTCTTCTCAGTCCAGGCCAGCGTCACACTTATACGGGTACCGTGGCGACCAGGTACTGCCATCGCGATTGGCTTTTCCTGGCCAGCCACTGCTAAGGAGGCGACCAGCCGTCGCAGCCCCCCGATATTTGCACGGCCACCGGCAGCAGGCGACCAGCCGCGACTAGCCGTGTCTAGCAGGTCTCTCAGCCGCGTTCAGCACGTCCCCAAGCAGGTCACTCAGGCACATCCAGTAGGTTTCCCAGTAGGTTCCCAGCCGTGTCTAGCAGGTCTCTCAGCCGCGTTCAGCACTTCACCAAGCAGGTCACTCAGGCACATCCATTAGGTTTCCCAGTAGGTTCCCCAGCCGTGTCCAGTAGGTCTCCCAGCCGAGTCCAGCAGGTCTCCAAGCAGGTCACTCAGGCACATCCAGTAGGTTTCCCAGTAGGTTCCCCAGTCGTGTCCAGTAGGTCTCCCAGCCGAGTCCAGCAGGTCTCCAAGCAGGTCACTCAGGCACATCCAGTAGGTTTCCCAGTAGGTTCCCCAGCCGTGTCCAGTAGGTCTCCCAGCCGAGTCCAGCAGGTCTCCAAGCAGGTCACTCAGGCACATCCAGTAGGTTTCCCAGTAGGTTCCCCAGCCGTGTCCAGTAGGTCTCCCAGCCGAGTCCAGCAGGTCTCCAAGCAGGTCACTCAGGCACATCCAGTAGGTTTCCCAGTAGGTCCCCCAGCCGTGTCCAGTAGGTCCCCCAGCCGTGTCCAGTAGGTCTCCCAGCCGAGTCCAGCAGGTCTCCCACCCGAGTCCAGCAGGTCTCACAGCAGATCTCCCAGCCGAGTCCAGCAGGTCTCACAGCAGATCTCCCAGCCGTGTCCAGAAGGTCTCACAGCAGATCTCCCAGCCGAGTCCAGCAGGTCTCCCAGTAGATCTCCCAGCCGTGTCCAGTAGGTTCCCCAGCCGTGTCCAGTAGGTCTCCCAGCCGAGTCCAGCAGGTCTCCCACCCGAGTCCAGCAGGTCTCCCAGCAGATCTCCCAGCCGTGTCCAGGTCTCCCAGTCGCGTCCAGCAGGTCTCCCAGCCACGTCTAGCAGGTCTCCCAGCCGCGTCCAGCAGGTCTTCCAGCAGGTCCCCCAGTCATGCCCAGCAGGTCCCCAAGCAGGTCCCCCAGCCACGTCCAGTAGGTCTTACAGTAGGTTCCCCAGTCATGTCCAGCAGGTCTCTCAGCAGGTCTCACAGCAGATCTCCCAGCCGAGTCCAGCAGGTCTCACAGCAGATCTCCCAGCCGAGTCCAGCAGGTCTCACAGCAGATCTACCAGCCGAGTCCAGCAGGTCTCACAGCAGATCTCCCAGCCGAGTCCAGCAGGTCTCACAGCAGATCTCCCAGCCGAGTCCAGCAGGTCTCACAGCAGATCTACCAGCCGAGTCCAGCAGGTCTCACAGCAGATCTCACAGCCGAGTCCAGCAGGTCCCCAGCAGATCTCCCAGCCGTGTCCAGCAGGTCTCCCAGCCACTTCCAGCTGAGCTCGACCACAGTCGATAATTGGTCTTGCCTGATCCGGTTACAGACTGGCCACTTGCGTTCCCGGTGCGGACATAAGTGTGTGCCGGGCACGGCTGCACTGAGCTGCTGTCGGGACCGACCGAGGTGCTGTCGGGACCGACTGAGGTGCTGTCGGGACCGACTGAGGTGCTGTCGGGACCGACTGAGGTGCTGTCGGGACCGACCGAGGTGCTGTCGGGACCGACTGAGGTGCTGTCGGGACCGACTGAGCTGCTGTCGGGACCGACTGAGGTGCTGTCGGGACCGACTGAGGTGCTGTCGGGGCCGACTGAGCTGCTGTCGGAACCGACCGAGGTGCTGTCGGGACCGACTGAGGTGCTGTCGGGACCGACTGAGGTGCTGTCGGGACCGACCGAGGTGCTGTCGGGACCGACTGAGGTGTGTCGGGACCGACTGAGGTGCTGTCGGGACCGACGGAGTTGCTGTCCTGGGGAGCGGGGCTGCTGTCAGGACCGACCGAGCTGCTGTCCTGGGGAGCGGGGCTGCAGTGCTCGGTCGGCGATTGGTCGGTGATTGCCACTCGCGCGTCTACAGTTTAGAGGGGTCGTCTCACACGAACACGGAGTTAGTTTGTCCAACGGCGAAACTCCAGTCGGCAGCTGCGGACGCGGAAGCAGCCCTGTTCGCCTGGCTCTGACTGGCCGGCACTGCGGACTGGCCGGCACTCTGACTGGCCGGCGCGCTGACTGGCCGGCACTGCGTACTGGCCAGCACTCTGACTGGCCGGCACTCTGACTGGCCGGCACTCTGACTGGCCGGCACTGCGGACTGGCCGGCACTGCGGACTGGCCGGCACTCTGACTGGCCGGCACTCTGACTGGCCGGCACTGCGGACTGGCCGGCACTGCGGACTGGCCGGCACTCTGACTGGCCGGCACTCTGACTGGCCGGCACTCTGACTGGCCGGCACTCTGACTGGCAGGCACTGCGGACTGGCCGGCACTCTGACTGGCCGGCACTGCGGACTGGCCGGCACTCTGACTGGCCGGCACTGCGGACTGGCCGGCACTGCGGACTGGCCGGCACTCTGACTGGCCGGCACTGCGGACTGGCCGGCACTCTGACTGGCCGGCACTGCGGACTGGCCGGCACTGCGGACTGGCCGGCACTGCGGACTGGCCGGCACTCTGACTGGCCGGCACTGCGGACTGGCCGGCACTCTGACTGGCCGGCACTCTGACTGGCCGGCACTGCGGACTGGCCGGCACTCTGACTGGCCGGCACTGCGGACTGGCCGGCACTCTGACTGGCCGGCACTGCGGACTGGCCGGCACTGTGGACTGGCCGGCACTGCTGTATTTCGTGAAGGGACGAGAGACGAGAGTCGGCTACAGTCACACAACAATCTTTGAGCACATGCTGTGAACGAGGAACTAGCCGAGATCTAATTGAAGGTTCAGCCAACATGTCGCACTGAAATTGAAACGCCAAGCCTCACAAAGTTTGCGATTGGAGTTGTTCAAAGTGCGAATATTGTAAGTTAGTGTCATGCAACGATATTCCCTAGAAAAATTACATTAGCTGTTCGCTGTTCCAAGGAGTTACTTTGTTAGCGAAAGACGCGCTGTTAACTGTAGGCCGGGCGGGCCGCGGCCGGCGAAGAATGTATGCGCAGCGTTCACGCTGGCGATTGCAATGGTTGACCGGCCAGACATGCCATTTGTCAACGGAGTCGGGAGACAAGACTGTGTCGCTAGTGTTGCGAGAAACACCGAGCATACAGGAGCGGCGAACATTTTAATAACACAAGCACCGCCCGGAATATTAGAACAGAATATTAGCCTGTCGCACGGATTATTATATAACGGATCGGAAACTCTGCGGCGGCACTTTGATGTTCGCGACCACCGGTCGATGCTAGCGCCTCTAGCGGACGATCGGATAAATAACTTTAGACAGGACATCGCGCAGAGCGCCCGTTCACTGAGGCTTAGCGGGGTTGGAAAAAAGTCCACTACGGCCATTTTCCAGTTGTTTGCCAAAAGAAAAACACCATGGGAGGTGCGACACATCGATTGGAGACAACTTTTCTAGTCGCCGCCATCCATCGGAGCCCCATATGTACCAACAGCCGGCTCGGCTCGAACCAACTCGAACCCATATGTACCAACAGCCGGCTCGAACCAACTCCCTAACTAAGCAACCGAGACCCAACGACCAGCCGGCTCCAGCCAGGTCACCCATTGACCTGAAACCTAAAAATCGCATACTGTTAGATTCCTCTCATGACAGGCAACATGCTGAGTCTTACCGCAATGCTCTAAGTTGCTTGGTTTGGAAGTTAACAGGGGGCCTGACAGGCCCCCTCGTAGGGCGAATGTGAAAAAAGCTCCCGTAGGGCGAGGGTTGAAGCTCACAAACTAACATGTAAATGGCATATGTGGTTTGAATTTAAATTAATGTATGTTAAGTATCCAAATGGTCATGCACACTGAGCAGCATACACCATACACCACTTTTGGTTTGGAAAATTGTGCTGGACTTAACATGCCAGGATGCAAATGACTGATGTCTGGGTCATAGGTGTTATACAGCAATCTTATAAGGAAAAATGACTGGGAGTAGTAACTGCATCTGAGATGTCACTTGTCCTATAGGTCCATTGTTTTCTATTTTTAAGGAAATTTAAGTTGCGTGTCCAGTGGTAATGTACTACTCCAACAGACTGGACCCCATATTATGTCCGGGATCTTGACTATGTACTGGTACTGGTACCGCAGTACTGGTACCCATGACACTATGATTTTGGGTCATAGTTCACACATTTCCACTGCATTTACATTGTTGAACAAATTGAACTCATGATACATCATGGCTAAAATAATGTTGTTAACATGTTCATTGTCCCAAAACACTGGGCATATCAGTGGGCGCCTGGCCTCTGCCTCAGCTCGCTCTGGCAAAAAGAATATCTGATGAGGCAATGCTAGCCAGTGCAAGACAGCAGTACAAGACAGATACTAGTTGGTGCTGCTGTTTTGTTGTGTATATATTCGTTTTATTTTGCCTTGTCCTTGTGGCCATATATCTGTGTAAGCATATACCAACAACTCATTGGACTGCCACACTTTGTATTGCGCTGAATACAAATTTAAGCAGGGGTAACATGGTGATAATTATCTATAATTGTTAGGCAAGTTGATGTCTGAATTCTGATCCCTGTTTATCACTAAAACTGATGTTTTGAGACATACATAATTCATATTATACAGTCACTTTGTAAATTCATTGAGGTGAATCTGTGAACTATCCCCAAGTTTTGGCCCTTTGCTGGTCCCTGGTGGAAACCCAAAAATATTTCTGAGCATGACTGTGGTCCGTGATCTACAGAAACAGGGTTGGTCTCATTTTCTGGGAAACCATTGGTACCTGAACTGATAGGCATGCAAATCTGTTTTATATGCAGTAGCAGTATGTCAGCTAAGATGTAAATTTACTTAATAATTAATGTATGACAGGTTGAGAGTAAAATGGGCTGACCCAGCATTGTGATTGGGCCAGACACAGAGCACAACCCCCACTCTCTAAATTCCAATCACAATCAGGTACTTCCAACATTTACATTGGTGCATCCTGCATGAAATTACTCATCTGAACCACTTTTCCCATTTCAGAATGTCTATTTTCTACAATTATTTGATCCATTGCTAGCAATTAACATTCACCTAGTCAGTACTGGTACCCATGCCATTTCACTCTTCAACTCGAGCTGAGAGCTCAGTAAAAAAAAATGATTAACAGTTGATAAAGTCTTGCCACAGGTTTGGCTGTTTAATAGTCATGTAATTGTTATCACACCACATGATAAGGCCATATTATTCGCACAATCAACTCCTTCAGTTATAAAAAAAAACTGCCCAGAGTGCACAAGCGACGCCGCGGACGCAGTCCACCACTCCAGCCGAGTTTTATCTCCATACAAGAAAAAGCAGACGCATATTTGAATTATCCAATGGATTCCATGATACTACAGGGTTGCGTGAAAACGTATCGCATACTTTCAGCGTCTCAGACAAGTGGATATTTGTAGAAATCACGAAAAGAGTCACGGGAAAATACGTACGATTGTACAGCGGACGCGGAGAAATTCGCCGCAGTCCTGTCCAATATTAGTTCAGGCTGTCCGCCGCTAGGGTGCCAAATGTTCCCCAAATTCGTAGAGAATCCCATCGGTTATACAATAATCCGTGCCTGTCGTTTACGCTATGCTGCTTTTACACATATTTACTGTTAGAGTCGTGCAAAATTAGCACAATAAAATGTTCAGGCTCAGGTCCAGAACAGTTCACATGCATGCTTGCCAATCACTCCGCTTCTGAATATGTCGACCTATCAGGACATAGTGAACATATCTGATCTGATATATCAGGACATAGTGAACATATCTGATCTGATCTATCAGGACATAGTGAACATATCTGATCTGATCTATCAGGACATAGTGAACATATCTGATCTGATCTATCAGGACATAGTGAACATATCTGATCTGATCTATCAGGACATAGTGAACATATCTGATCTGATCTATCAGGACATAGTGAACATATCTGATCTGATCTATCAGGACATAGTGAACATATCTGATCTGATCTATCAGGACATAGTGAACATATCTGATCTGATCTATCAGGACATAGTGAACATATCTGATCTGATCTATCAGGACATAGTGAACATATCTGATCTGATCTATCAGGACATAGTGAACATATCTGATCTGATCTATCAGGACATAGTGAACATATCTGATCTGATCTATCAGGACATAGTGAACATATCTGATCTGATCTATCAGGACATAGTGAACATATCTGATCTGATCTATCAGGACATAGTGAGCATATCTGATCTGATCTATCAGGACATAGTGAACATATCTGATCTGATCTATCAGGACATAGTGAACATATCTGATCTGATCTATCAGGACATAGTGAGCATATCTGATCTGATCTATCAGGACATAGTGAACATATCTGATCTGATCTATCAGGACATAGTGAACAAATCTGATCTGATCTATCAGGACATAGTGAACATATCTGATCTGATCTATCAGGACATAGTGAACATATCTGATCTGATCTATCAGGACATAGTGAACATATCTGATCTGATCTATCAAGACATAGTGAACATATCTGATCTGATCTATCAGGACATAGTGAACATATCTGATCTGATCTATCAGGACATAGTGAACATATCTGATCTGATCTATCAGGACATAGTGAACATATCTGATCTGATCTATCAGGACATAGTGAACATATCAGATCTGATCTATCAGGACATAGTGAACATATCAGATCTGATCTATCATGACATAGTGAACATATCTGAAATGTCTGTTACATGCCAGGTGCGAGACATAGTGAACATATCTGAAATGTCTGTTACATGCCAGGTGCGAGTGGAAGGGATTTTTGTTGGCGTGTGTATTAGTATGTGTGTGACCATGTGCGTCTGTTTGTATTGCCTTAATAGACCATTCATGAATTGTGGATAGCCAGATAGGCGATGTGCCTAGTGTATAACGTGATGACTGCAAATAATACATAATAAATACAATAATAATAGTTATAGAAATATCTACCATAAATTCGGAGTTATGCAAAGTAGCTTCATATAGCTACGCATTATATTGAACTGTGCGGTCAAATGCAACTTTAGGTTTATTATATGTTACACTAGCCGTTTTCACGAAGGATTATTGCACTGAAAGTTCCTGAAGGATTCTGAAAGTTTTGAAAAACTACACAACTTTTACATGCGATTTTTGGCTAGAAATGTCCCTCATAATTTGGTAATATGTTGGTAAAAATAAAATATGTTGACAAAATTGCGATGTGGTGATAATAAGCAAGATAAGTATTTATAGAATCTTCCTGAAAGTTTCAGGAAGATTCAGGAACTTTCAGGAAGATTCAGGAAGTTTCAGGAAGATTCTATCAATACTTATCTTGCTTATTACCACCAAACCGCAATTTTGTCAACATATTTTATTCTTACCAACATATTAAACAAAAAAATATGAGGGCAATTTCTAGCAAAAAAATCGCATGTAAAAGTTGTGTAATTTTTCAAAACTTTCAGAATCTTTCAGAAACTTCTCAGCGCAATAATCCTTCGTGAAAACGGCTACTATACAAAGTTCATGGCACAAAATAAACGGGAAGGTGACTGTACCAACACTGAACAGTGCTGTTGTCATGAACTATGACTCATGGTCAATGCTCATTGCTCATAGATCACAACTGAGTAGGCAACCTGGATTTATGGCCGAAATGCCGCAGCGAGAATGAATGAATGCCATTGGGTGCCGGTATAAGGGTCAACAGAGCTTCATTAGCTGTAAGAAGATCGATTCGTTTGACTTTATGGAAGTCACTAACATGCTCGTTAATAGTGTTTGGTTCATTGTCGTTAAGTACGATCATGAATAACGCGAAACATATTTGTTCTCTCTCTAACCGCCACCCATTAATAGGTGACCAGGAATGCCCCCGCCCTCGATCCCAACGACGCACGACACCTTAAGTTAGCACCAGAGAACAAAGGAGAAAATGTCGCGGCACTCCCAACTAAGAAATGGAAACAAACATAAAAAAGCATATGAAGAGAGGTAGTTTGGGAGAGGTAGTTTGGGATCAGATCAGATGTGGTGATATAAAAGAAGGCGGAAAGTACTAATTGTTGAAAACAGCAAATGACTGCCCCCCAACTACGTCCCAGGATATCATTCTCACTCATCCTCATTCAGGACAGGATGAGGAAGGATTCATTCACTGTGTTAGTAAAGGGGATATCAGTCATACAGGGCGGAGGACAATGTCTGGTCAATTTTCAAGCGTTCCTTGCTGGTGCTTCGTGGACCCCACTCAACTAAGCATAGCTTGTTGCCGAGTAGGGACCCCGAAGCCAGCGCCATTGAATGGGTGACCCTACCTATGACCTACTTATATGAAACTCATAAAAGCAAACGCATTTGACTAACTTGCTGGACTATGTATATGTATATATGTATGATACCCTCAACTATGTATGCATATGCATATGCAATATGCATACATATGTGATACCATCAATAATTATAGATACTTTTATGTTTTTGTACTATTATGTATACTATCCCTGATTTACTATGCTTTATTTCAGATTATGTACGTTTATGCATGCTTATGTTGTTTGTTTATATACTGTTACTTAGTTCTGCAAATGTGTATTATTGTTTATTTATAATGTTACATACATTACAAACTTCATAACTTCATTCTTCTGCAACTTTGAAGATGACTTTACATACAGTTAAATTTTAGCACTGCTAAGACTATTATTTTATTTAGACTCATTTACATAAATGAGTAAACTACAAGGGAACTTTGTCTAGGCTTGTGGGCAAGCAGGAAAAGGTTATTCATATTCACTGATCATGTGATTTTTAGCGATTTATTTTATTTGTTTTTTAGTAGATGTTATTGAGTTTATATGCGGGAATCTGGGGGCAACAATTGAATTCCATAAACGTGGTCCTATCCATGATATGGTACGAGTCCGGTATAACTTTCGAGTGAATATTTCTTCAAAATATCGTGCTTCTCTTGAAGCTCTGTGATTGGTCTGAGTGAATTCGAAAAGTGAGGCTATGACTGGTGGGGCACTTCCAGTTGCAACATTATGAAGCACGACTATAGCTTGCTGTCTGGCAATGTCCTTTACTTTAAAAAAAAGTGAACTTTAAATATATTGGGTTTGTGTGGGTTAGTCTCGCTTGATTATCAAAAATCCTGACTATCTTTTTCTGTAGGATAAGCAATTTGTTAAGGAGTGATTTCGGTGCGTTTCCCCCTACCAGACAGCAGTAATTAAGATAAGGCAGAACTAATGCATTATACAACAAAAATCGGCGTTTCTGACCCAGGAAATATCTAGAACGACTTATAATCCCAATATTACGACTTATTATACTTGAAATATGCATAATGTGACTCTCCCACTTGAGTTCTTCGTCAATATATACACCAAGATACCTCACAGTTTCTGTATGTCCTATATTTATACCATTTAATATTACATTGATGTCGACATTTATTTTGGATTTATTGTATATTTGATATAATGTTTTATTGGTGATTAAGGACATTTTGTTTGCCTGTAGCCAAATGTATACCTTTGGTAGTTCTGTATCTAAGTTATTTTGCAATTCAGAAGTGGTATCAGCCTCAAATAAAAGGGATGTATCGTCAGCATAAAGCAATGATGTACAATTTGATGAAATCCTGGGAAAATCATTTATGTATAAGATGAACAGAAGTGGGCCCAGAATAGAGCCCTGGGGGACCCCAATACTTATTTGACGCATGCTTGACTGGACTTATGACTTATGCTCTACACATTGGTATATATTTGATAAGTATGAGTCTATGATTGCCAGGAATGTATCTGTGATACCATATGAGTGAAGTTTAAGCAATAATATTAAGTGATCAACAGTATCAAATGCTTTTTTAGGTCTAGGTAGATACCACAGTTCATTTTGTTTGATTAAAACCCCCTGATTACTTTATCTTGCAATATAAGCAAGGGCTTGTATGTTGAGTATCCCTTCCCAAATCCAAATTGGTTGGGACAAATTATGCTATTGTTTGAGACATGTTCCATGATGCGGACATGGATCACTTTCTCTATAATTTTTATATATATGGAAGGATGCTGATTGGTCTATAATTGGTCATGTGTGTTCTATCACCTGATTTATAAATAGGTTTTATGACAGCAATTTTGAGCCTGCTTGAAAACTTCCCCTGGTCAAGACAGATATTTATAAAGTAAACAAGCTTGTCTATGATTGCCATAAATGTTAACTCAAAGATTCTTGCGTTTATTTTATCCACTCCATGTCCCACATTTTTCATGTTTTTAATTATAGATATAAGTTCATTATTATTAGGATGTTGCAAATCATTTGTTTTGTTTTTGCAAGGGTCTCCAAGGAACTCAAGAGCCTCCTCAGGACATCCTTTCATGTTTTGTTGCAGGGTTTTCCCAACTGAGCTGAATAAGGCATTACATTCCTCTGCAATTTCTAAATTATCTTCAACATGTTTGTCTTCAATGTTTTTAAAGTAATTTGGGAAATGTATTCTGATATGATTTTCCAGTAGTATTAGTGATGAGGGGTTTCCACATTTTTGTTTGCATCATCGTTATTCGCCTCAAGCTCATCCTGTATATATTTGCGCTTGGCACCCCGGATCAAGGTGTTTAGGATATTTCTGTATTTAACATATTTGTTTATATTTTCTTGTGTGGGGTTCTTTTGTTTTACGTTAAAGAGTTTTGCTTGCCGGATTCCACCGGTTGTGTATTCAATATAACGGAACATCAATCAACATTAGGAACATTAAATGACAAGACTCAGTAAAACATACATGAGCAATGATGGTATTTAAAGTCGAAACATATATGCTAATATACACGGAATATGAGATATAATATATAGTATTGTACCCCATATTATACAGTATCATACCCCGCAATATAGACAATATTATACATATTTATTATATATAGGTATTATACATATACATGCAATTACATATTATACAATTACATATTATACAATTACATATTATACAATTACATATTATACAATTACATATTATACAATTACATATTATGTAATTACATATTATACAATTACATATTATACAATTACATATACAATTGCTTATTATACAATTACAGATTATACATACTATACATATATTATACATAGTATAAAATAGACAAAATACGGGGTTCAGGTAGACAATGATTTGAATGGCCAAATTATTTCAAAGTACTTTTATCTGTAATGTACCTGGCCGGAGTAGCGCTATATTACGTATTATTTTACTGGGCTTAAAGGGATTATACGGGTTTCCGTCCTGAAAGTAAATGCACCCTTTTGCAGTTGTATGAGCTTTAAACACGTTTAAGACATATAACAGGAACCTCAATGCTCATTTAGTCCATTATTTCAGCAATTATCAGCGTTAAAACTTGGGCGTTTTTCGAGACTAGTATCAGCTAACGAGTACTTGATCGGCACTACTGTCCACCACTTTTATCTTAAGATCAATTTTAGAGTTTTAATTATCTGCAAGTCCTACATTGGATCACACAATTATTATGCAATTCAAAACTGACGTGACTTTGTATTATTACACACTGTTCGTTGAGGTTTTGTGTTTTTGTGGTTTTCTTTTCTCTGGCCTTTAGCGTTGAGAGTTTGGTGGTGGCGTATTATTTTTTTGCCATGAAAATTCATGAAAAATATAGAATTTAATGGGAAAACTAGGCAACTGCTGCTGTCGTTGGAACAAAACAAGCTTATTTTCTTTCAAATATTGCTTATTTTACCGGAAATATGCCATAAGTGAGGTATTTTTATTAGCATAAAAGAGATGACTGGCTCTGCCTCAGCCGGTCCTCCAGAAAATACGCGGTGGCATCACCGCGCACTTTGGAATGTCCTTACGTGCAGAAAAGGTAATTTCCAGAAAAATGTAGCTACTGTGGGACTTCTACCACCTTTATAAGTACGTTTTACTATGTCACTCAATTATTCGGGGGAAAAAACGTATACTCCCTTTAAGTGACTACGTGGGTGGCAGAGGTCACTATGTTTCCTGTGGCCACACCTCGCAGCACCGAATTAATTGTTGCAAGTTAAACAAAATGTAACTGCTGGGTCATTGACCTAGTAGTTACATAAAAAATAAATATTACAGACTTACGAAATATTACAAACAACTTAAGTGAAAACAGTGACAAACATTAGCTTGTATTATATAATGAGGCAAGAAGTTAGATATACTGTTGAAAACACAATGATAAAATGTCATAATGACATCAATAACAGCTGCTAAATTAACGAATGTACATACCTAGCTAGACAGACAGTACCTTAATATGAATCAATACAAATAATATTGACATATTTTTTAAACAAAGCTTGTGATCTGGGGATGTCATTCAGATTCGGAACCAACGTGGCTATGACATCATTCCACAGGAACGGGCCAGCACAATAAAGTGAATATTGTCGATAATTTGTGAGTCGATAGTTTGGTGTGACGCTTCCAGCGTTAGTCGTGGTCTGCTTTTGGAAGTGGCGTATGTGTCGTGTTGGTCTATTCACATGAGCTATGGTTATTTTGTCTGCAATTGGGCTTGGGACTCGACCAGTGATGAAGTCATGTAAAACTATTAGCATATGGTATTTAACCAAGTCAACGAATTTCAGCATTCGGAGCTCACGGAAAAGACGAGAAGTTGAAGTTCTGGGATCAATCCCCATTAACCCCAATTGTCAATTGTCAACCCCAAACCCCGTATTGCACGCTTTTGAACTGTGATGATAGGTTTAAGAGATGAGTGGTAGTTGGAGCCCCAGATGACTGAACAGTACGTTAGATAGGGTAAGATCAATGCACTGTAAAGCAGGATTATTAGCTCTCTGTTTAGTATAAATCTGGCTCTATGTAAAACACCAAGGTTTCTGCTGCATATGCCTGACACTTTGTTTCTGTGTGTTTTAAATTTCAGGTTGTCATCGACTAATACACCGAGATACTTGACCGTCTTAGCTCGCTTTAAGTGAGCGTCTCCTACTGGAATATTCATATTTACTTCAGTCTCCTGTGTTGAGTAAAGTTGATACAAAGTGTTGGGTATTGACAAAGACAATCTGTTGGCATTTAGCCAGGCAGATATCTTGGGAAATGAACGTGATATGACACTTCGGAGGTCAGCATATGTAGGAGCAGAGTATAGCAGGGCTGTGTCTTCAGCAAAAGGTAGTATTTTTGCCTCACCACAAGCTGTATGAAAGTCATTTATGTACAATAAAAACAGAAGGGGTCCCAAAAGCGAGCCTTGTGGGACCCTGCAGGTTGAGACAACTGCATCTGAGATTATGTCATTATATTTAAGTTTTTGCGTTCGTGACATGAGATAGGATCTTAACAGATTAAGAGAGTCTCCAACAATGCCGTATTTGGAGATTTTCATCAATCGAATATCATTGTTCACTGTGTCGAACGCACGGGCTAGATCAATATAAATTCCCGCTGTTTTTCTTATATCTGTCATATTGGCTGTTATGAAGTCATGAATTAGTGATAATGGCATATAGGTTGAATGATTTGACCTAAATCCAAATTGGTTGTCATACAGGACGTTATGTTCAGTGATAAACGTCAATAGTTGGTCATACATTATTGATTCGACAACTTTTGACAGAACCGGTAGAATTGATATAGGTCTATAATTGGAAAACTGCGTACGTATACCAGCTTTGTATATAGGAATTATGAGGGCAAGTTTAAATTGTTTTGGAAAGGTCGAATCTGTAATGCATGAATTAATAAGATGTGTAAGTTCTGTTATAATAGCTGGCAGTAGACATTTCATGAGCTTGGTGCTGATACCATCAAGTCCAGCACCTACTTCATTCAAGCTATTAACAGTTTTAGTGACATGAAAACTCGTGGTAGGGCTAAACAACATCGTCTCAGGCACCCCGACACCTTCCATAAGGCTCATAGGATCTGCACTGGCTGGTCCTAGGGCTGAGTTGAGGTTTGGGCCTACTCAGCTGTAGTATGTGTTGAAGGAGTCTGCAATGCGATGGCGGTCATCTGTGAGGTCACCATCAACTTCGAATTGGTTCGTAAGCCCCTCAGTATTCTTAGTTTTCCTGATAGCTTCAAGTAAATTTGCCCACAAAAGCTTTGGGTTACTAGCATGTTTCCGGAATTGGTTTTGGAAATAATTTCTTTTAGCATGGCGTATAGTCAACGCTAGGCGATGATACGCTACGCTAGGCGATAGGCGATAGGGAAGCCCAGGATATGAAACACTTCAATATGGAAGCATTTAATATATTTGGTAGTATGTTAGACCAGGTGAGGTACGTGTCGAACACTACGCCAAGATTCCTCACGGTGGAGCCCTCACGCACTGCATCCTCGCGGAACCGAACAGTAATGGAAGCCATGCCACGACAATTTTGACGGGAACCACAGACTATAAGTTCCGTTTTACTTGTGTTTACTTTCAGACCGTGGGAGTGGAACCAGACGTCCAAGGAGTCTAATGTCTGTTCCATTGTAGCAATGAGCTGCGGGAGGGAGTCTTTTTTGCCAGATATCAAAACTTGGGTATCATCAGCGTACTGCACCACGTGCGCGTCAGGGGCAAAAAGGGACAGGTCGTAAGCAAAAATCTGGAAGAGGAGTGGGCCAAGAGAGGATCCTTGGAATACACCAATGGGATTGGACTGGGGTCTGGAAAGGTGCCGGTTGCCACGCCCGTCAGCAGTACAAACATATTGGGTATGACCACGGAGGTAAGAAGAAAACCAGGTAGGATCGATAGAATAGGCTTGAAGTTGGGGGCCGGGTGGCTCAGTTGGTAGAGCGTCGGACTCGGAGTCCAAGAATCCAAGTGTCCAAGTCCAGGAACCCTTGGACTCGGAGTCCAAGGGTTCCGGGTTCGAGTCTGGCTACTGGCGCAAGTCATTCGGTTCCCCGCCCCGGAGGGGGTGGTTCTCCTCCCCACCCGCAGCGGCATATAGCTATAGGCTGGACTACGGGGTGGGCGAGAACCGCTCCCCTCCCCCACAAAAAAGGCTTGAAGTTAGGAAGGAAGCTTTGTGTGGTCAATCACATCAAAGCATTTGGAAAGATCAAGGAGGCAGAGGAGAGTAAGTTCCTGGCGGTCATTGGCGGCAAGGATATGATCGGATACGGTAAGGAGCGCGGTTTCTGTGGAGAGACAGGAGCGGAAACCGTGCTGGGATGAGGAAAAGGGGTTGCTGTCAGCCATGCACGAGTAAAGCTGTCGCTGGACCACCTTCTCGACAAGCTTTGGAAAGGCAGGAACGATGGAAATGGGTCTGAAGTTTGAGGCATCTGATGGGCTTCCGGATTTGTGGATAGGATGTACTATGGAATGTTTCCAGGAATTGGGCAATTCACAGGATGTGAGACAGTTGTTGAGAATGTGTAGGATGACATGGCTAATAGTTTCGAAACAAAGCTTAATTACTTTAATGCAAACGCCGTCTGCCCCACAAGCTCCTGAATTTTTCATAGAAAAGAGGGTAGGACGGAGAGAGTCAATAGTCATGGGTTTCAAAGAGAAAGCACAGGCACCAACCCTGGGTAGACATCACGGAAGTTCAAGGGGCACCTCCTGGCTCGAACCTCACCCGCGACTCGGGGGGCCACTCCCACAAAGTACTTGTTTAACTCGTCGGGGGTGGCCTCAGGCACTACTCACTGTGTGGACTTCTTGCCCTCAATGATTTGTATGATGTTCCGAACATGGTGGCAGGACTCTACTCTCTCACCCTACTGGCAATGTACTGTCTCATGTCCTGTCGGATAGGATACTTCACTTTCTTATCCAGGGCGATAAGAGGTCCTGACACCTTGGGCAATAAGTCTACGTCGCTGTGCCATCAGCCGCAGGGTGGCATCCGAGGCAGGGGGGGGGGGGGCGAAGGGTTGTTAATTTTGATGCGCTGCAGAGGAGCATGAGAGTCGAGAATAGGCAGCAGTAATGCTAGAAAGGCAGACCACTGATCAGCTACCCCCGCACATTAGAACACAGGGCTCCAGTCAGTGTGGTACAGAGACACCTGCAAATCTAAAACATTCAACCTATTCAAACGTCTGGACATGATATATGACGGTTTTGCTCTGTGCTTGGGAATGTTGATGCCTTGACTAAAAAATTATCACTGTATGCACATTCAAATACACTCAAATCAGCTACAAAGTTAACACAGTTTGAGACACATATATCTAAAAGAGATCCAGATCTATTGTGGGCACCTGCACAAATTGATGTAATGTTAAACTGCCTAAAAGCTATATCAGCTTAGTCCTACTATGATCACTATCTGAAACTAAGAGGTTACAATTGACATCACCTGCGATAAAAATAGGACAAGATGAGTGAAGAATGATACGTTGAATTTGCAATTCAAGGCAATCCAAATCGGAAGTCACCTGAGCTATGGAATGACCTGGAGGCCTATACAGTGCACACAGGTTAATACGACGCTGGCGATTGAGAGCCACAGAGTTTCAAGTTTACAATGATTTGAGCCACACACCGACTGGAGCCTCTTAACACTTAACCCTGATCTAGCATGAACTGCAACACCCCAAAACCCCTGCCATCTGGACGGTCAGCGCGAGTAAGTGAATATCCAGGGAAGTTAACAAATCATGAGAGCGTTTCTGGTTTGAGCCACATCTCAGATAGAACACATATATCACAGTCATAATAGGACAGATCGTGACGAAGGGACAATATTTTCGGCTTGATAGCCGTTTTCACGAAGGATTTTGCGTTTCGGGCGATTGGGGCGTTTAGGGTAAATGGGTCTATAGCTCGTAAGAACACGGCTTTTCCCGGTTATTTTGTTTTTGTATCAATCGCAGTTTTATGAATTAATGTATAAGTATATGCTCTTACAATTCAATATTTCCCGTTAGTTTGCTTTGAATATTCAAATTCTTGAGCAAATCTGACAATTTTGGGTTGCGTTAGTTCCTTCTACAAAATATACCGAAAACGCCCCAAAACAGGCTAATAAGTATACTAGATAATCAGCTTTGATTAAATCAAATACGCAATTGACAGTTAGGACAAAATTGAAGATATTAATGATAAAGAAATATGATATTATGATGACAAATGCAATCAAATGTCAAAAGCATAGACAGGCCTTAACACGCGCCCTGGAGGGGGGGCGAAATCCGCCCACCCCTCCGGTTTTTCGAGGATAGCGCAAAAACGGCGGCGCGCAGCGCCGCCGTTTTTTGTATACCTGTTTAGAAATAAACTTCCCGCATTATGTAAAATTCTTGGCCTCAGGTCATCTCGGGTCAGGTCACCAGACCAGGTTACGTGATGACCTCAACTCCAAAACGTTTGCAGTAGTACCACAGCCATAATTTTACGCCGATCGGTTTCAATCTTGCAGGACTTCATAAGGTCATAGATACCAACATTTTGTTTATTTCGGATTTCTAATATCGGTGACCTAAGGTCAGGTCAATTTTGTGACCGCCAACACGGTTTTATCAATAACTATCGACATAATGAAGATAGAGAAGAGAAAACGGTACCAATATGTTTGTCTCGTCGAGACACGTCGCCCAATATGCAACATGACCAACTTGGGTCACCACTTGACCTTGACCTGAGGTCAAATTTATCAGTTAACCTAACCCGGTCACCATGAATATGATTCGAAGCGCCTTGACAAGACACACGCGATGGCGTAAACATTATTGCTTTATCTTTATTATGTAAAAGGTTATTTGGGGAAAACAGTTTTGAAAACAAAATCACCTTTTTGACATTCGATGACCTCTGGAGCCTAAACTATTGACCTGAACTTAAATCTGAGGACACCTATGTCGATTGAATTTTTCAATGACTTTCGATTGCTATTTCCGTTTGCTGCTAACTATCATAGTTCCCGAGATATTTGGGAGCGTTCGAACCGAAGTCTTGAAAACTTGAAAATCTGACCCTTGATGACCTCTGGTGACCTCAATATTGACCTGAAAAAAAAAATAACGAGGTACTTTCGAAAGAGATTGTCTCGAGCTATCTAACGTCGTTTCCCGCTTGTCGCTACGTTTCGTGGTTTTCTAGATCATAGGGGGGCGAAATCCGCCCCCCTCCAGGGCGTGTAAATATCAGAGGCCCTCCAGGACGCGTGTTAATTCATCGTCGCTCCGTCCCGCTGAGATCGTCTAATTTAGAGCGGTAACTTCGTTGGTTTCTGAAAACCAGAACAATCCTTACTCATTTATTTAAGCAACGAATCACATCAAATGTTCTTGATTTGATTGACTAATTGATGAATCTGCTAAAAAGCTGAAAAAAAACTCAGAAAAAACACTTATAAACCCATGAAACATGCGGGCTTTCTGCAGCCACTGGTACTGAAAACTCACAAATGGTTGCTCTAGATCGAACGGACGGCATGGGTGGGCGCAGACCACGGCTCTGCGCATTCGCAACGTGACGTCAGGCGACCGGTTGGCCTGTCGCTATGGTGACGGGCCGGCTGGCGCCGGAGCCACGTGGTCGCCATGGTTACCGGGCGGCGGCGCCTGCGCGGAGCCAACGCAGAGCCGGAGCAAGCATTCTCGTCATCTTACAACAAATGATCAAAACGAAATCGCTAATTAGCCGTTTTCACGAAGGATTTTGCGTTTGGGGCGTTTGGGGCGTTTGGGGCGATTGCCCCAATCGTTTTGGGTAAACGGGTCTATAACTCGTAAGAACACGGCTTTTCCCGGTGATTTTTGATATCAATCGCAACTTTATGAATTAATGCATTTTTCTGGAAATTCCATTTTAATGATAACACCATAGTTTACTTAATATTAACAATTTCATCTTAAACTAGCTCTGGTGATGCCAGATGGCTGTGGTGGTTTGGGGGCGTTTGGTGAGATTCCATCTTGCTCGAATCCCGGATGTGCGGGGTTCGGGAAATGGTCATATTTTGCAACGACATGATTTTCAGGAATAATAGCTTATTTCAATGAAAACTAGATGAACTAGTCCATTAATATTTTCCGTCATATTCCTTTTTGATAGTAAGGATTAATTATAATTAGCGATTTCGTTTTGATCATTTGTTGTAAGATGACGAGAATGCTGGCTCCGGCTCTGCGCTGGCTCCGCGCAGGCGTCGCCGCCCGGTAACCATGGCGACCACGTGACTCCGGCGCCAGCCGGCCCGTTACCATGGCGACGAGCCAAGCGGTCGCCTGACGTCACGTTGCGCATGTGCAGAGCCGTGGTTTACGCCCAGCCATGCCGTCTGTTCGATCTAGAGCCGCCATTTTTGAGTTTTCAGTATCAGTGGCTGCAGAAAGCCCGCATGTTTCATGGGTTTATAAGTGCTTTTCTGAGGTTCTTTCAGCTTTTTATGAGATTCATCAATTAATCAATTGATCAAATCAAGAACATTTGGTGTGATTCGTTGCTTAAATAAATGAGTAAGGATTGTTCAGGTTTTCAGAAACCAACGACGTTACCGCTCTAAATAGGACGACACTCAGTCTCCTGCGCACCGCGCCCGCCAGCGGCTGCGTTGCCGGGGCTCTCCGTCAGCCGTGTGTTTTTCCCCGACTGCCTTTCCATAGCGAATGGATTGTGTTGTGACTGTGTGCCTGGATATCACCGCCCAGCCTACTCGACCTTATAATGGCACTGTAGGCGAAATCGGAGTGTGACTCAGTGAGCCGTGACATGCATCGTGACGTAGCCAGGAGTTTCGTATTTCTGGCCGTGATCCGTGTGTTGCTGCGGCTCGCTGTCCCGAGTGGTGAACACGGACTCTCCAGCGGAAACCGGTTCCACCATCATCTGGAACGACTACACCATGACGTCTCCCGTCACCGTCCTGTACGGTCACGTTCAGCTCGCCGTGACGCCCCGGCCCCGCCGCCGCCCGGCACGGCCCCGGCGGCCGCTGGCGCACGTGACCTTGACCTGTCGCCGGCCGAGCGCCCGAGGGTCAGGCCACCCGTTCGCCGCGGCAGGAGCGGCGCCGCGGCGCGCCGCCGGGGGTGCAGAGGAGGCCAGGGCTGGCGTGCCGGCGGCGGCCGACGACGTGACGAGCTACTGCTGACATCCCTCAATGTCCAGTCACTCCTGCCAAAGATTCTCCCGCTTCGGCACGAGATATCTGATACGGGAGCAGACATCATCATGCTCTCGGAGACCTGGCTGAAGCCGCGCGTGCCCAACCGTCTCGTCACATTCCCGGGATACCAGCTGATCAGAACCGACCGAGCGGACGGCCGCGGCTTTGGGGGCGTGGCGATCCTAGCCCGCGATGACTTTCAGCTTAAAGCCTTACCCAAGCCAGAGCCCGACAATCCAGCCACCAAACTGGAGACTGTTTGGGCCCGCGTGAGCGTTGGGCGCGACAGAGGCATTGCCATTTGTGCCATGTACCGCCCACCCTCACCGGCCGGCGCCCAGCTGACGGCTGACCTCGAGCAGCTGGAATCTGATATTCAAGCGGTCCTGACGGAGCACCGCGGTCTTCTGGTCTTGGCTGGCGACCTTAACCCATTAACGCCCAGCAATACTTCCAGTCATTTTAATTGTGTGATTTTTTTGTACGCTATGCGGGTTGTGGCAGATTAAGAAATCCTGAAAATATTAACTTAAAATATAAATAACTTTTTGAGATACAGCATCGACCAAAAATGACCCACCGGGCGCCTGCTCGGGGTGCGCGCGCTGCCTCTGCTGCGACGGCGCGGCCGGCCCACCCCGTCGCCCGCGCCGGCGTTGACCTAATTTATGAGGTTGAGCCGGCCAAAAAATAAACTGTGGGGTGTCGCGTACCAGCTTTATTGGCATCAACAACCACCTTGATCATGCGTCATCACGTATTGCAAAACCATACGAGTCATGACTATATCGGCACGGTACTTGCCTATTTCTGAACCGTGAAGGTAGAACACAATCACGAGCACTGTGCATGCGCGATTAGCGATTTATTTCCCTCACCTGTCGTCTCTTCATATACCTGCATAGCTGCCAAGGAAGCACTACATCCGCCAGTGGCGGCCGATTCCCGGGGCAGGGTGGGCAGTTGTCCACCCAGGAAACAAATAAGGGTGGGCAAAACTATGTTTTTCCACACCCACTTCGGCCTAGGGGCCCTATGTGCGGAACCGATGCCTTCCCGTGCGGAGGACAGGCCCTTCCGTGCAGAGAGGAGGCCCCCCCCCGTGCAGAGAGGAGGCCCTTCAATGCAGAAAAGAGACCCTTCTATGCAGAGAGGAGACCCCTCAGTACGGAGAGGAGGCTCTTACATGCGGAGAGGAGGCCCTCCCGTGCGGATACGAGAACCCTATATGCGGAAAGGAGGCACTCTCGTGCGGAGAGGAGGCTCCTCTGTGCGGAATAGAGGCCCTACCTTGCGGAGGAGAGGCCCTCTCTTGTGAAGAGAAGGCTCTTCTGTGCGGAAAGGAGGCCCTCCCGTGCGGAGGGGAGGCCCTCTCTTGCGAAGAGGAGGCTCCTCTGTGCGGAAAGGAGGCCCTACCGTACGGAGAGGAGGCCCTTCTGTGCAGAGAGGAGGCCCTTCTGTGCAGAGACGAGGCCCTCCCAGGTAGAGAGGAAGCCCCTCTGTAGAATGGAGGATTTTCCCTGCGGAGAGGAGGCTCCTCTGTGTAGAAGAGAGGCCCTCCCGTGCGGAGAGGAGTATTCTTAGCTCTGGCAAGGACCTTATTATGCGGAGCGTTCCAGGACAGATCAACAAGGCTCTTACACCAAATACAAAGTCAAACAACTCAACACCTCGAATCACAAAAATTTCAGCACGTTCGCACGCTAAACAGTGACAGGAAACGCTGACCCTTCCTCGTTTCGCGCGTTCTGCCCGGGATCCCTGTCTGCGCGCGGGCGGCCCCCGGCTGGTGCGAGGGGCGAGCACACGCCCGGTGAGTCAAAATTGGTCGATCAAAATTTCGCGCTTGCTGTGAGCCGCGAATAAAGAGGAAAGTGAAAACGCTTGATATGACGGAGTACATCGTACATTTATCTTGCATTTGACAAACTTTATCTGGCCATAATACAGGTTGCTGGTCAAAATTTCTAGCCTGGATAGACCCAATGTCGTGGTATAGAAAAATCGCCAACTTTGTCACCCTGCCAAATCTAGTTCCGGCAGCCGGCGTCGCTCAAGCCGGAATGTTTACTTTTAGACATCCCTCCCCCTAGTCTAGACGGTCTGGCAAAGCAATCAGTTGAAACACGACGGCGGTACAACCCTTCAAATGCATCGGGGAATAATTTATTCCATCACTAGTTTTTCGAGCCTTTGTACCAAAAAATACTCACTTTGTACTACTCTGGAATTTGTACCAAAACTACTCACCCAGTACCAAACTTCACTCAGTCTATACCTTTTTCTGCCAAATACCTAGTTCATGTGGTTGCCAGATGCAGACGCTCAGTTTGAACCAATATGTGCTCAATTTGTACCTTTTACGCTTTCATATGGTCCTCCATTACTCCATAGCACGCCAAGAGCACGCCAAAGCTACGAGCGAATCTTAGGCCGCCCCGATCGGACTGAATGGCTACGAGCGAATCTTAGGCCGTCCCGATCGGACTAAATGGCTACGAGCGAATCTTAGGCCGTCTCGATCGGACTAAATGGCTACGAGCGAATCTTAGGCCGTCCCGATCGGACTTAATGAGGGGTTAGGTTAGGTTAGGTTATGTTTGGTAAGTTAGGTTAGGTTAGTTTAGGGTAAGGCTTGTGCAAAAGGAATATGCAAAATGTTGTTATGTCCCTGCAATTTGGCGCGCAATGTTACCAGTTAAAACTTATACTGAAAACTAAGCTAAAAAGTTATATTTGCTACCAGATTTGGATGAAACTATCGATGTATTACAAAGCTAGTAAAATCCGGTACAAACTGAGTATCGTTTGGTACAAGGCTAGTTTAAAGTTCCACAAAAACTCTGATATTTGGTACAAATAACGAAATATTACAGATAGAGTAGAAAGAAGTACAGATGCAATGAACTTAACCAAAACTGGGAAAACTAGTACAAAGTGAGTAGTTTTTGGTATAGCGTAAATTACATCCCAAATGCATCGACCATTTTTGACGCGCTGGGCGGTAATGGGTTAATTGTGACCTTCGGGTGACCACTGGGAACGCGCCCGGCGGTCACCTCACCAGGCTGCTCCAGAGGTAATCGCTGTCACAGACCATCAGTGATGCGACGTATCCCGGCTCCGGGTCTGTACTCGACGTCATCATCACCAACTCTGCCGACATGGTGGTTCGGGCAGGTGTGCGCCGGTGTGATTTCAGCGACCACCATTTCACCCGTGCCCTGTTGCGCATTCGTAAATGCCGCCCGACCCCCGTTGTGGTGCGGACCCGTGGTTGGAAATCCATCGATATGGACGTGCTCCGGGCCCGGCTCGGTAGCGTTGACTGGTCCCCAGTTTTCGTTACTGACAATATGCAGCGGCAGAGTGACTTTTTTATCGACCAACTCACCGCCGTGCTGGACGAGCTGGCCCCGGTCCGAGGGGTTCGCATTCGGAACCCCCACCCACCACATGTCACCGAGGGGACCCGGCGAATCATGGCGGAGCGGCGCGCCGCCCTACGGCGGGGAGACCGCGCACGGTACAGGGAGCTGAACCGGCAGACCCGCTCGGCTATACTGCGCGACTCACGTGACAGCATTAGACAGCGCATAGCTGAGGCAGGCCCTGGCTCCATGTACCGCTGTGTGCGTCCCATCATCGCCAGCAAGAGGGGCGGACAGAAAACCACTCCAGACATCGACCCAGACACGCTCAACCAGTACTTCGCGGAGATTGGCACCAGGACTGCGACGGCCGTTGCCGCGGGAGTGCCGGCCGGTACTGCGGAGCTGCCTGTCCGCCTACCTCGGGTGGGGTCGGACGGGTTCGCGGTCCGGCCGGTGACCGGCGCCGAGCTGCGGGACACGGTCACCAATATGAACAGTAGCGGAGCGTGCGGTGCCGACGGACGATGGCGTTTTTAAAAAAGTGTTTTAGTACTATCTCACATGTCGTGTTATGCATTGTGAACACCAGTCTAGTCACCGGCATTGTACCAGATTCGTGGAAGGTTGCAATTGTTCAGCCCATATACAAGTCGTCGGGCTCCATCTGAGACCCTTCTAACTTTAGACCTATCTCACTCGTTCCTTGTTTGGCCAAGATCGTAGAGCGAATTGTTCATAAGCGAATTGTTCATAAGTATGTCTACTTTGATTCAAACCATTTGTTCTCCTGCACGCAACATGGTTTTCGACGCTACCACTCCACTGAGACAGCTCTTATAGATGTCACAGACAAAGTACTTCATGGTATGGACCACGGCGAAATATCACTTCTTGTACTGTTAGATTTAAGTAAATGCTTTGATGTTGTGAGCCATTCGAAACTGATTCAAAAACTAGAACTGTATGGCGTTGATAGCACCTGGTTCGCGAGCTACCTGTCAAACCACTATCAGCATGTCAGAATTTGCTCTCCCGATGGTCGCCAGCGCTTGTCCGGGGCGGTTAGAAACCCTATCGGGGTGTATCAGGGCACATCGCTGGGACCCCTGTTGTACAGCATCTTCTCCAACGACCTTAGCCTGCACGTTGGTGATAATGTTAACATCACACAGTACGCCGATGACACACAAATTCTTGTTACCGGACACAAACGTGACATTGTGTATCTCATTCAGCACCTGGAATCGGCCCTGTGCGCTTTGTTCCAGTGGTTCACCCAGAATAAAATGAAAGTCAACTCTAGCAAGACTCAACTGATCGTTTTAGGCACCCGTCAAATGCTCCAGGACCTACCAATAACTTCCATCAATGTAAATGGTGTGACCGTAGAGGAGGCTCAACAAGTAAAGAACTTAGGGATAGTGATGGACCGGCACTTATCTTTTGAACCGCATGTCAACCAACTGGTAGCAAAGTGCACTGGTCTGTTGATCGGACTGAGCCATGCGAGGCATCGCCTCCCCCATGATGTACTGCCGGCGCTCGTGAACGGACTAGTGATCTCACTGATTCGCTACTGTATCGCTGTATACGGAAACTCTACTGCACAATCAGTGACGCGTATACAGAGACTACTCAACTTCTGTGCGAGAGTGGTTTCAGGGCGGCGCAGGCGCGACCACGTGCGTGATGTACTGGACGAGTTGAACTGGTTACCTGCCCAGGACCTCGTGATGTACCGTACATTATGCTTGCTTAAAGTGATCATGACCCAGGGACAACCAAATGACCTTGCGAGCCAATTCCATACCGTGCGGAGTGTGAGACAGAGATCGACCAGACAGGATGACCTCCTTGTCGTACCACGGATCAGGACCGAGTCCAGGAGGCGGAGGTTTGCTTATCGAGCCGCCCGAGCATATAACGCCCTACCGCCAGACATTAGGGAGACCCGTATTTCTGTGTTCAGAAAGAAGGTCAAGAAACAGCTGGGTATGGCGCGGCGGTGATAGTGCAGGTGTGTGTATGTGTGTATGTATATGTATCTTATGTGTATGAGATTAGGTATTTTATCCATGCCATTGACGCGAGCACATGAAAAGCCAGCGTGTACCTGGATGGGCTTGAAATATATTCTGATTCTGATTCTGATTCTGATCTCAGCAAGACGGAGCGACGATGAATTAAGGCCTGTCTATGCTTGTGACATTTTATTGCATTTTTCATCATAATATTATATTTCTTTGTCATTAATATCTTCAATTTTGCCCTAACTAACTGTCAATCGCGTATTTTATTTAATCAAAGCTAGTATACTAGTAGACTTTTAGCCTCTTTTTAGGACGTTTGCGGTATGTTTTGTAGACGGAACTAACACAACACAAAATTGCCAGATTTGCTCCTGAATTTGAATATTCAAAGCAAACTAGCGGGAAATATTGCATTGTAAGAGTATATACTTATTCATGAATTCATAAAATTGCGATTGATACCAAAAATAACCGGGAAAAGCCTTGTTCTTACGAGCTATAGACCCAATCGCCCCAAACGCCCCAAACGCCCCAATCGCCCCAAACGTAAAATCCTTCGTGAAAACGGCTATTATCATTAATCCTTGCTATCAAAAGTGAATATGACTGAAAATATGAATGCACTAATTCATCTAGTTTTCATTGAAATAAGCTATTATTCCTGAAAACCATGTCGTTGCAAAATATGACCATATCCCGAACCCCGCACATCCAGGATTCGAGCAAGATAGTCTCACCAAACGCCCCAAACCACCACAGCCATCTGCATCACCAGAGCTAGTTTAAGATGAAATTGTTAATTTTAAGTAAACTATGGTGTTATCATTCAAATGGAATTTCCAGAAAAATTCATTAATTCATAAAGTTGCGATTGATATACAAAATCATCGGGAAAAGCCGTGTTCTTACGAGCTATAGACCCATTTACCCAAAACGCCCCAATCACCCCAGACGCCCCAAACGCAAAATCCTTCGTGAAAACGGCTAATACCATGCGGTTTGAAGGCACTTTCCCTGAATCTTGGCATAGTAGTAAGCTAATTCCTGTACAAAAACCTCGCAAACCTAAGTCTTCTCCCGCTAGCTATCGCCCTATTTCTCTAACTAGTCGCGCATGTAATCTATTCGAGCGCATGGTTAACGGACGTATCAGGACATACATTGAATCAAATAATTTACTTTCCCCACACCAAAGTGGTTTTCGACCTGGTCGATCCATGCGGAGAATTTAGTTGGTCTTATTGACTCTGTCCAGCGCGGCTTTCGAGGAAGCGAGGTCACGGTCGCCCTCTTCCTTGATTTCAGAGCTGCGTTTGGCAGAGTTAATAAGACCGCACTTTTAGTAAAGGTCCATAAGGCCGAAATCCGAGGATGACTCGCCAAATTTATAATAAACTTTTTAGGCAATATAACTTTTAATGTAAGGTGCGGCAAAAAATATTCTCCAAACCAAAATCAGGACCACGGTGTCCCACAGGGATCGGTCCTCTCCCCAACCCTATTTTTAATTATGATTAATGACATTTTCAGTAATATTAACCCGCGCACTGCAGGGGGGGGGGATTGATTTCCGCCCCCCCCCCCCCCCCCTCAGGTTTGTCAAAGATAGCGAAAAAACGGCGACGCTGCGCGCCGCCGGGTTTTGGCACACCTGTTAGGACATCAATTGCGAACACTTTGAAGGAAAAAATATCCTCGGGTCATCTCAGGTCAGGTCACCAGACCAGGTCAAGTGACCCCACCTCCAAAAATGTTTGCAGTTGTGCCAAAGCCAGAGTTTTCACCGATCAGTTTGAAACTTACAGGATGTCATGAGGGCATAAGTACTTACAATTCGTTCATCTCGGAATTTTGATATCGGTGACTTAAGGTCAGGTCAATTTCGTAACCTCCCCATAATAAGTCAATGGGGAAATATACAAATGCTTCCTATTCCAAGGATATGCATGGCATTAGTTCAATTACTGCTGGATCATGTTATTATAGGATATTGTTGATGATCCAAGTGTAATTTTTGTTCAGTGACCCCTATTGGGTCATTTGAGGTCATGCGAGGTCACTACCACTTTTTTGTCAATAACTCCCGACATAATAAAGATAGAGAAGTAACACATACATCAATGTGTTTGTCTCGTCGAGATACGTCTTCTCATATGCAACATGCTCTACTTGGGTCACCTTGACCTTGACCTGAGATCAAATTTTTAATTTGACTTAACAAGGTCACCATGTATATCATTCAAAGCGCCTTGAAAAGATAACCACAATGGCGTGAACAGTTTTACGTTATCTTTATTAAGTAAAAAGGTAATTGCAAAACACGATTTAGCCCCCAAAAAAAGATTTTTCTCTTTTTTTACCTCGAGCCTCAAATATTGACCTGAGATCAATTCTGAGGACACCTAAGCGATTTCAAATTTCATTGGCTGGCGTTCGCTTTTTTCCGTTTGTTTCTAACTAGCATTGTTTCTGAGATATATGGGAATTTCTGGAGCGATGTCCTAAAACAAGAACAAACTGGAAAATTTGACCTTAGATGACCTCTGGTGACCTCAATTTTGACCTGACCTATAAGAACACTGAAATACTTTCGATAGAACATGTATCAAGATATCAAATGCTTTTTTTGCTTGAGATGAGAGATGACATGATGTATTCAGAACCTCCACAAAGTGGATTTTATGGTATCCACGTCAATATACATACAAACACGCTGGGTCATACACTGAACACAAACACTCAAAATGCTCGACTGTAATCCAACATTGATTAAAGGACTAAGGTGTACGTGTTGTCTCGATCGACCCGACGCAAAAATGACAAACGACATGACACAACCATACAGCATACGCATCGCACGTCTGGCTATTAATAGGCAACCACCGGCCCCACGGAGCTACCTACACAATTACATGCCTCAGATCAGCGTGCTGTTCCAGGTCCTGGTCGCTTTACAGAGAAAACTGCGTCTCGCGAACTCAGTCCGTACTCGTGGCAGCTGCAGCTGGCCACTCTCGGTCGCTCGAGTACTGCGACTGGACTGTGCAGATCGAGAGACGAGTTGCATCCGCAGAATCTCCGACGCATCTGACGCTGTCAGAAGGCGGCGCACTATCGAGAGATCATGTTCATTCAGCATGTCGTCGATTCGTCCCCATACCAACTCTAGAAGCACTGGGGTCACGTGTTCTCGTCGGCCCAAGCCAGTCACAATCCGAGCACCGAAGTTGATGGCTTTCTGGACACGCTTCTTTTGCTCCCCCGTACAGCTACCCCACACACTGATACAGTACCGCATGTGCGGGAAGACGAGCGCTTCCACGAGCATGCGTTTTGTGTCCTTGGGCACTCTGTGACGCATCCTAGCCAGGCCCACCAAGACCATATAGCAGCGCTGTACAACTGCAGAAACGTGTTTCACCCATGTTAAGTGAGGGTCGATGATGACGCCCAGGACCTTGACACTGGAAGAAGGTGAGATTTCGTCGTTTCCGAAATGGACTGAAAAGTTGGCGTCCGATTTTTGACGGCTAGATTTCAGAATGATCATTTCTGTTTTGGACGGGTTTATTTTCAGCCTGTTTTGAGTGAACCATTTGAATGCGATAGAGAGATTGATTTCCACTCGTGTTTTGAGGGCCTGCATGTTTGATGGTGCTTCAGTGTCCAGGAACTGGGCGTCATCAGCGTACAAGATCATCTTGCCGTGGGGCAGGTGTTGCGTCAGATCGTTCGTGAATATCAGGAATAACACTGGGCCTAGTATGGACCCCTGAATTACCCCGTGCGTCACTCCGAGAGCACGTGACGATCCCCCTTTTATCGCCTGCGTACGCCCCTGGAGCCAGTCAGCGAACCAGTCTGACCGGATGCCATACCATCCGAGCTTGTCCAGGAGACGGCCGTGCTCGACGCTGTCAAACGCCTTCGACGTGTCGGCCGTGACGAGTGACGTAACTAGTCCTCTGTCGATGTTGTCTGTGGCGTATACGACAGCATCGAGCACAGCCGCCTCTGTGGACAGACCAGGCCGAAAACCATATTGCTGCGGGCACAACACGCAATGACTCGTGATATACGTCATCACTTGTGAGTCGCTTCTCGCTACGCAGCGTAGTTTTCGAGATCTCGGGGGGGGGGGGGCGGGGCGGAAATCAACCCCCCTACAGTTCGTGTTCGGCGCAAAGCCTCTGCAGTGCGCTGGTTAATAAGATCGACAAAGGTCTCAGATTTTCAATGTACGCTGATGACCTGGCAGTGTGGTTCTCCCACCCCAGCGTCGATCAAGCCAGCAAAATTTTACAACTAGTTCTCATTGATATAAAGATATGGTGCGACCAATGGGGTCTGGCAATTTATCCAAGTAAATCGGCATCCCTAATTTTTTCGAAAAAAAACTGCATATGTGGAACCCTAATTTCCATTAAAATATAACAATCAAATTAACTCTTTCGTCAAATCATTCAAATATATGGGAATAACGTTAGACACTCGTCTCTCGTTCATCCCACATTTCAATGATTTAGTGCAGAGATGTACGCGACGAATTAATATTATGAAGTCATTGGCTGGTCGAGAGTGGGGCGCAGATCGCTCCACTCTCCTTCCCTGATACGCCCAATCCTGGACTATAATGCATTCTTATTTGATGATATATGTTCCAAACACATTACAAAATTGCAAACTGTACAGAACGCTGCCTTGCGGATCGTGCATGGGGCCTGCCGCACCACCAACACCACAAACTTACACATCGACACAAACATCCACACACTCTGCCACCGACGCAAACACAAGTTACTCAGATACTACGCCAGAGCAAGTTCACATCCCACACGCCAAACATTCCACATCTTAAATCACCCCGCACCCACTAGACGACAAACACTGCTACAAAAAAGACACCTACTTATCAGTCACAGAATCAGACAAACACCCACACTATTCAACATCCCACACATCAACACAATGCCAACACCACCACTTACACCTCACTGGCTCGACACAACACCAGACACACACCGCCTCATCACACACAACAAAAGCACAGTCACGTCGGCAGAGACACACACGAACACAAAGCACAACACAACACATACACATACATATACACAGACGGCTCCCTGGGCGACGACCGAACCGGTGGCTCTTACCACACGAACGAAAACCACAATAACTTCCGCCTCCCAGATATAAATAGTGTGTTCACAGCAGAGTTATCAGCAATTTTATTAGCCTTGATATATATTAGAACGGAAAAACTAAAAGAAGTAATCATATGCACAGATTCGCCCGCCTCGCTCCTCGCCATTTCCTCGATTTGTGATTGCAGAAACCCAATAGTCTTCAAAATTCGACAGCTAATCAAGTATTTAAACAACAAAAACAGCACCATCAAATTCCTCTGGATCCCGGGACACGCCGGAATCCCGGGAAACGAGGAAGCCGACAGACTTGCAAAATTAAGTTTACAATCTACTCCAGAAAACCACCTTCCAAGGCCTTTAGCAGACGTTTTAAACCACATAAACAAACAATTTAATATATTGCGCCAGCGCGAGTGGGACGCTGCTCCGCATTTTCACCTACATCCAATACAACCAAAAGTCAAACATTTTATATCTAGTCACCAGAACTGTAGAGAAAAAGAAATAGTACTAGCACGCCTCCGCCTCGGTCATACACAAATTACGCATTATTATATTATCGACAACCTTCCGCCCCCAAATTGCCAACGCTGCCCAGGTTATCCGCGCTACACAATTAAACATTTACTCATTACTTGTCCGGTGCACAATGACAAACGTCAGAAAATAATTGATTACACGCAACAAAATCGTATCACATTAAATCTTCAAACGCTGTTAGGTGATAATTATCCTGAATATCCTGAAGTTGGCCTCCTCTTTGATTTTCTTTACCAAACACGATTAGTTAAACAAATATAACAGTTTTTTTTGCCTAGCGCAATTTTGGCTTTCTGTGCAGGGTTTTCCCCTTTGCGTTAAACGCTGTTTTTATATATAATTAATTAGGACTTTTTCCCAGCAAAATACATCCCATAATCAGGTCTCGCCGGGGTGCCGGAGCCAGGGAGACTGGAAACAGCCTCCCGTTGCTGCAATGATGGCGCCCCGGCTCCATCAACACTGAAACCGTTTCACAAGTGTATGTTCAAATGTATGTGTGTCTGTGTGTGTATGGAATAAAATGTGTATGTATGTGTGTCTCGTGTTTTATTTCATTTTGACATTGAACGAAATACTTAACGTAAGATAGACATTAGATTTACTTTGAACAATTCACTTAACGTAAAATAGATACCCTACTCCCTAGCTTGCTCCGGGTTCACATAAACCAGTTAACGTAATTATTTTCCTGGCAAATTGCCAGATATAATTTTCCCCCCGGAAAATGGCTATAGGCCGGTCCGGGAAAAAAACGCGTGGTCGACGGCCCCCAACACCTGGTGCCTCTAGGGGATCCAGGCGCCGGAGGGGATCCAGGACCTGGTGCCTGGAGGGGATCCAGGCGCCGCCGAACGTCGGGTAACGAAGGCTGGCTGGAGGAAGTCGTGCTGGCTGGACGAAGTTGTGCTGGCTGGAGGAAGTCGTGCTGGCTGGAGGAAGTCGTGCTGGCTGGACGAAGTCGTGTTGGCTGGAGGAAGTCGTGCTGGCTGGACGAAGTCGTGCTGGCTGGAGGAAGTCGTGCTGGCTGGACGAAGTCGTGCTGGCTGGAGGAAGTCGTGCTGGCTGGACAAAGTCGTGCTGGCTGGAGGAAGTCGTGCTGCCTGGAGGAAGTCGTGCAGTACTTGAGGTCAAGGCTGCAGCAAGACGAGCATGAGGCATTTGGCCAGTTTATTGCCAACCGACTGCGCCAGATCAGTGCCAGTGTCACTCATTCGACGCAACTCCAGCTGCTGCTGGAGGTGCTAAATCATGCTTCGCACAGCGACGTATACAACTGACCTATCAGCTGTGAAGCAACGCTGTGCAGTACTGTGATAATTTGCCATATGAAATTAGCTATGAGGACGGTCTGAGTATCACCAACGCGGTCGAAGATGGATATTTGTTTTATAGCGTCGGCATGTTGAGCAAACTGTCAATACATGTTTATTTGCCATCTGAAAACGTGTGTTCATACATCAACAATTGCTCTTCTGATCTGCGCGACGTGTCAGAAGACGAAGGAAAATTTTGGGTTTGTTTTCGAACGTGTCAGAAGGTTTTTAACTTTACAAATGTAATGAATCTGAAATGCGATTTATTCATTTTTACCACATCGCAGGCGTCCGACCATGTCTGGAATGAGATAGAAAGGTAGTTATCTCCCTTTACAACATACGTACGACATACTGTACATGTATGATGTACAGTATGATTGTATGATACAAGGCATACCATCATACCACTACATATATTCATTTCGCGGACTCTGTTTCAAACCGAACCGATGTGTCCAAACTGTTTTTGCGCAATGGTTAATCAATTGTGTATTGTGCGGTGGCTTTGCCACACGCTGGTTTGCTCGGCAAATTACCCATTAGCTTCACAGGAAACATCAGGCAAATTCGAGCTTTTGAGCTAACTGCAATCACTGACAGTTAGCCTTCGTTCTGCCGACACTGAGCAGGTCAACATTATTATTAGTCACAATGGCTGATAATATAGCAGGTGCACAATTCCCCGGCCGGTATGTGGGACATGGTATTCAGGCGTTGTGCTTGACCGCGAAATACGGCATATGAGAGACATTCACTCACATGGGACATACATGCATTTATTACAAACAAATCTGGCATACAAATACTCGACATGGGAAATAAATAGTCAATGGCGTCGCCACGGCTTCTACACGGTGACTACAAAACATATGCAAAATTACAAAGGACAAATGGGGCACCACAATTGAAGCTATTGTAGATGACGCTGATGATCAACTGCTACCAAGCGGACCGGCGGCTGTGCGTCCAAAGTGTAGGGCGCATTGTTTACGGTGGAGTTTTGAAGGGGTTATAGTGGTACAGATGTGTTCAAACTTATACGAACTGTTGGTGTCTATGGGTGTATTCGAAACCTGAAAGCATGTCTCGCGGAGGTCAATCGTTTGACCTCGGGAGGTCAAAGAGTACCAGCGGGGTCAAATATCGGGTACCGCATAACTTTTTCCCTAAAGTACTTATCGAGGTCGTTTCAACGACTTAATATTCCCACCAGCCTATAGACGGTGCACAACGAGTGATCTGACCGCCCCTGGTCACCGGTTGATCTCAGAGCACAACATAAGTTACCATTATTACTTATGGGAGAATGACGGGTACAGCATAATTTTTCCACAAAAATCACTTAGAGAACCCATTCTACGACCATCGCCTTTCCTTTATCCCACCTAAGGTGCACAACGCAAGACGTGACCTATCCAGGTCACCGTTTGACCTCAGTTACCTGGAAAGGCGCTATCCATTTAAAGAGCCGTTCAAATACTTATTCGTTGTTTACCGACCGATTGTGTTCAAATTTACCTTCGGTGGGTTCAAGGGAAGGCGATGGCGGTAGAATGGTTTCTCCAAGTGATTTTTAGAAGACAAAAACATTATGCGGTACACCGTCATTCTCCCATCGGCCATAATGGTAACTTATGTTGTGACCTGAGGTCAACCGGTGACCAGGGGCGGTCAGATCACTCGCCAACCGTCTATAGGCTAGTGTGAATATTTAGCTGTTGAAACTTTTGTCTGAGTTTCCCGTCGCCCAGAAGCATCAGAAGAAGCATGTCTTCTTCGTCTCGATCCATCACGTCACGAATGTAATCACCCCCCCCCCCACACACATACACATACACACACACACACACACACACACACACACACACACACACACACACACACACACACACACACACACACACACACACACACACACACATGCGACCAGTCTCCGCTCTGGCGAACAGAACCGCAATAGTGGCCGCGAGACTGCCGCCGTCCACGCACGTTCCGGCCAGACGGCCGGATTGGGCCGTACGCCCGGACACTCGGGAAGGCGTCCGGGGGTACGGGTCAGGTACGTTCAACTTTCCCGGCACAAGATAGCTGTCCGGCCTCCGGGCTCGGGTGCCTTTACGAGCCCGGCCGGCCAGGCTGGGTGTGAACCGCGTATGACCCAGCGCCAGACCAGCTGGCTGACAGACGCCGGCGGCCGAGGTGACCCGCTGAGCGAGGATGGCGCGCGCCCGGACCGCGGAGCGGCTGCCGGCAGCGCTGCGACGGGGAGCCTGAACGCCCGCATTACGGGCGCGTCCAGTGTCAGGATTGGCCACCTCAACGTCCGATCACTCACTAACAAACTAGGCGACATCAACCTACTTCTGAGTGACCACGCACTGAAAACTTTTTTACCATTTGCTGGCGGATACATTTTTAACGAAACCGCACGACAAGAGTATATTAAAATGGTAACTCGTGGTTACCATTGGCTACATGGTAACTTAACGTGCTCAATTTGACGTTATCCCCCAGTTAAGGGTTCATTACCATGAACCTAATGGACATTACTCTCGCAGTTCTTATCATAGTGAAAACTCGTTCCTCTGGAGTATCATGACCCGTGTGATGGTAGTACACATACGAAGCGCTGACATTGTTTTAACCATTCTCCAGCGAGTATATCTAGTGAAACTATACACGAACTCTTTGGTGGATGGTAACCAAGGAAGTCAGCCAACATTTACCCTTAGGACAACATAAGTTACTCTTCAGCCGTGCGCCTCACGTTTCGATACTCTGCTCGCGGATCCTTTTTACCCTCGTGAAGGTAATAACTGAAATGGTAGCATTTTGGCGCCAAATCGGAAAGACGCCATTTGCAGTCGGCAGCACTTGGCCGTTGTAGCTGCAACGGTAGAGCTAGGGATAAGGCGGGTATAGAAGTGTCTTATTCCGACGGAGTGCGACGGAAGGCTTTTACGGTAAGTGTTTCTTTTTTGTATGTTGATGTACCTATCGCTATTAATTTATTTTGAGTACTGCAGGTGTATCAGTGTGATGCATCACAGCCGCGTGGTGTAGTGTCGCGCACTGTTTGCCACACACATGCTTAGACGTTTTTCACACACTTCCAGTACCTACGCAATCTTCTTAAATGTATATTTAGATGGCAAGTTGTTTTAAAATGATTAGTTGATTTCCATTTTCAGATGTTCCACATTTATGTAATTACTGACTATATTCAGCTTGAGCTCATTGTCATTGGGGTAATCTTTACCTATAGAGGTATCTGCCCAATGTTCCTATACAAATAAACTTAGCAAGCCTGACCTTAACTAAACCTAAACTTATTGACCTAGCAGGGTTGTCATAGATAGTTGGGAAAGCTGATTATTGGGTGATGGTTGTCAAAAACTCAGTAGAAATATATATATATAGGATCCTTATAAGAAGCCCACCATTCGATAGAGAATGTCACGCTGAGTAAATATACATGTGTTCCAACATGATCAGACAGCTGTAATGCTAATCATGGAAATATGTATAAATCTTACCGTCACCGGCTCCGACCACGGTGCTGAGAGTTGTTTACACGACTGCGATGATCCACGACGAATGCCTAGTTTGGTACATGGCGAGTTATACCAATGACGTCACAACCACTGATTGGTGGAGAATCATTCTGATTGGTGAGAATCATTCAACATGTACTAAAAGGTAGTAAAATATTGAGAAAACGGGAGTCAAAAGTATTCTGCCGAAGGCATTAGGAGGCGACCAAATCTCCATATATCACGTTCACGTGAAAGGGCCCCGAGCATAGCGCAGCGCTCTCGTCAGGTTTAAAAAAGATAAGTCGAACCAATGTCACGCAGCGAGCGAAGCAAGCGTTCAAATCAATGACGTCACAAAGGATACGGCCTCTGTAGTAGAATTCATTTACACACATACTTGATCGCAGCATATTATGATCAGAAACCACAGCGCGCAAGGCGTGGTGGAGATACCAATGACGTCACAACTGCTGATTGGTGGAGAATCATTCAACACGTACTAAAAGGTAGCAAAATATTGAGAAAACAGGAGTCAAAAGTATTCTGCCGAAGGCAGACAGGAGATATTTTAGGCAAGGGTAAAAGCAAATTTATTAGGTTAAGTATTGTGCTTTAGGCTTCAGGCTGTCTGAAACCTAAAGCACAATACTTCACCTAACAAATTTGCTTTTATCCTTGCCTGAAAATATTACTTTGAAACACAATCGCACAAACCCTGCAACAATTATGAGTAGGTTACCCTGCATCGCAATGATTGTCAGTAGGTTAGGCTAGGTTTGGTTAGGGTTTCATCTAAAAACACCAACGATGTCATAAAGGTTACAATTCACATCACCACAATTTGTTTACATTCATTCTTCAGTTGTCAGTTGTGCCGGAAACATGCTGGACTGCATCAGAATCTCCAGTGAGTTTTTAAAATAGTATTGTTTTTAATATGTCTAGGTTTTGTGTTATGCTGTGTGAATGCATACATACCATTTAGGAAATGATCTATCAAATTACATATATATTAATGGAAATTAGTAACTAAAAATAGGTGAGGTGAATCGTTTAATTCCCACCATCTCCTCTTATTCTGGTACCTGCTTCATAAGTAGGTACCTACTGCAATGTCTCACAATATAAAATCATAACCATAATGTGGGCTGAAACAGTGTCCCAAAATTAATTTTTGGCTTGGATGGCTTGGGTGAGAGGAAATTTTGAGCCTAAAAATATAGATATTGTGATTGGAAAATTAGGGGTATATGACAAGACCCCTGCACCTTTTTACTGGACGAATTTGTATCAAAAACAGCTTAAAAACTGCAACAGCAACGAGAAAGTGCTATAAACACTATTTTGCAGCTTCAGCTTACCTTACGATCTAAAAAACAGCTATTTTGAAGACAACATTTTCAGAGACCTGCACCACCATTGCGCTATCGTATCTGTTAATTCTTCTGCAGCGATCAAGGATGTGTGTAAATGTATTCTGCTGCAGAGGCCATGATTGTGCATGTGCCGGGCTGACACGATCAGTAGCAATCAATTCCGGTACCTACAGGCAACGATTCATACTTGGATATGACGTCATTAAGAACAATACCATTTTTTGGGGATTTGTGGGAGTTATAATAATAATTATTAATATGAATTTATGATAATATTATCCTAACCTAACCTAACCTACTGATAATCATCACAGGGTAATCTACTGATAATTGTCACAGGGTTTGTCCATTTGTGTTTCACAGGAATAGATTTCAGGCAAGGGTAAAAGCAAATTTGTTAGGTTAAGTATTTAGGTTTCAGGCCTTGGCCTGAAGTCTAAAGTACAATACTTAACCTAACAAATTTGCTGCCTATTGATTAGGTTAAACTAGGGTATTCATGGCGGAGCAGGCGTCCCACTTCTGTACCCAGCACTGTAGGGGTATCGGTGGAGCAGGCGTCCAGTACTAATAATGGTGGCGTCACACATCCATACCGATCAGGGTTAGTGTATTGGAAGGACAATATGGAAGCACTGCAGCCCTGTATGAATGGTATTGATGATGTCTGATATCATGTGTGTTTTACATGTCTGTGAGGGCGTGAACTTGGTGTCATATTCAGATTCAGATTCATATTCAGATCATATTCAGCGTTGAGTACCGATTTGCTTCAAAAACTACCAAAAACTAGGGAAACCCAAACCAAACCTAACCAGGCACGTAGCCAGGATTTCGCTCCGGGGGGGGGGGGGGGCAGCCCAAAAGGGCCCTAGGTCAGCAATGAAGAGCCCATATGGAAGGGCACAAAATTGGTATACGTGCTTTACGTGGTATACGTGTGGAGGATTCAGTATATGTATTCTTTAAGATCTAGTCTATTTCTACCCACCTGAAGGACCTCAGGCAAGTCCGAACGGCGAACTCTCGAAGCCCGTCTAGGCTCCAGGGAGGGGGTCAGGGGCGGCTGCCCCAATGCCCCCTCCCCCCTTGGCTACGCCCCCCCCCCCCCCTTGGCTCCGTGCCTGAACCTAACCTAGCTTACGGATAATTGTCACGGGGTTTGTGGCATTGTGCATTTGTGGTTTACAGGAATATATTTCAGGCAAGGGTAAAAACATTTGTTTGGGTTAAGTATTGTGCTTCAGCTTCGGCCCAAAGCCAAACCTTATAAAGCTGATACTTAACCTAAAAAAATGATTTTACCATTGCCAAAAAAAAATATGTCTGCCTTCAGCAGAATACCTTTGACTCCCGTTTTATCAATATTTCGCTACCTCTTAGTATGTGTGGAATGATTCCCCACCAATCAGCGTTTTTTAAGCAAATCGGTACATGGTTGGCAAAGTTGCTGTTTGCTGGTATGTATTTTTTACTCTTTTGTATTCTGATTGAGGGCTTGAGCTCTCCAGAGCTTGATCAAGTTGACTGAATCAAATCAAATATGATTATTCATTATATCTGATTTGATTATGTTTATTTTCCCCTTTTCAATGGTTACTTAATTTTTAAAAGAGTATAACAGAGTATAAAATGCATACCAGCAAACAGCAACTTTGCCAACCATGAATCGGTACTCGACGCTGAATACGAATCAGAATACGACGCCAAGTTCACGGACATGTATAACACATGACGTCATCAACACTTTGTATACAGGGCTGCAGTGCTTCCATGTTGTCCTCCTGATACATCAACCTTGATCTGTTTACACTGGTGATGACGGATATTTGCAACCATTGATTTCAGAATCGATTGCATCGATTCTGTGTCAGTTTCTCTACCCAAGCTACAAATCTGCTATCTCAGTTGAAAACCCCATGTTAAAGGTGGACTATTCCCTTTAAGCAGCTGCTTATTCCTTGACTTTCTCAGAAACTGCCACTGGTGGACTGATAAAATCATGCAACCCCACCCATATATGATTATTTGCATGACACTGGTCCTAGCAGTCTGAACTTTGACGATACTGGCATTCCACTCCCATATTTTGTTTGATGACTGAAAAGTGGCAGCAAATACACAGTAAATCATTTTCTAAGCTGTTGCTTTTGCTGTGATTATAACAATAATATTGATTTTGAGTTAGGTTAAGTATGGTGTTTCGGTTTGGGTAACAACTAACAAGTGTCAGCAGACAAATTTAACTGAACCAAACACATAATTGAACATAGCCAGAAATATTTGTATTAGCCCTTTGGTGTGGTTAATGCATGTGAGCAGTGTCAGCCTTCAGCTCATTCTTGTTATCCTTACCAGAATGCAAGAGTTGACCTAACTAAAAATGAAAACGAGTTTTTCAAGTCCAGCAAATGCCATAACTTAGAAAATGGCTTGAAAGTCTTTAAAAAAAAGACTTGGATGCATTTTTGTTTGTTTTTGTTAGTACAATCCAAATTCAAACCCATTTTTTTTTTTTTGGGGGGGGGGGGGGTGATGACAGGTTCAGTGTACTCAACATCTTGGTGCATGCCAGAACCACACATGGTGTTCAGTATGTGTACAACTGGGAATAGCGAATGTGAAATGCAGGGTTGATTTTCCTTTCATCCAACAAATGTTTACAATTTGGCTGACTCGGTTAAGGTCTTAGAAATACTGCATGTGTGAAACATGTCAGTAATGGGCATTTGTGCCACAGGTGAAAGTAATAATTTCTAGTAAAAGTAAGCAGGAAAGCATTGGGTTGTGTTATACGCGACTCAAACCGTGACATCATTTGATAATCAGCGGACGGCGCGCACTGGCGGATCCAGGGGGGCATTAGGGGCAAATGCCCCCCCCCCCCCGCAGCGCCTGAAATCGACCAAAATTTGCACATTTCCGGCTCTGGAAGGAAATCTAAGCAACTTTTATTAAGGAAAGTTTGTTTTAAAACGTATAGCAAGGCATAAGGAAGCGATATCCGATGAGTTTTGTGAAATTCGAGAAACTTTTTTTGGATGTATGCCCCCCGCAGCGCCAGAACCGACGTTCTGGATCCGCCAGTGACGGCGCGGCACACTCAGCTGACTGCGTAGTGTTAAAGGCCATAGCCGAAAAAAAATAAGACGTTTTCCCGTCAATTGAGGTTCAACTTAGCATTGGGAGGCCATGGAATGGCTCGTACTATTTTTTTTTATCATTTTGTAAGATGTTTTTAAGATAATTGTATGCTAATGCTGCTTTGTAATTCGTGTTTGAGTGGCGCGTTTACAAATTGCAACCAAGTTAAGGCCGACTTAACTTGGTTGCAATTTGTAAACACGCGTGTGAGTGATACTTATACAATAATGGCGCCGGTAGCTTTCCTGGAAACCTTGATTCATCCACTACACACACAATCAACAGCAGCTTTACTCTGTTCATTTAAGATGTTTTTCCATTTTAAAAATTCAATTGAAATAATTCAATAAATAAAATAAGATACAATAATATACATTTCCATTTTATTTGCAAATTCAAACGCTACACGTGAGGAAATGTTTTGTTACAAGTGCGCCAAGAACGTAACGGCTTCTTTCTTAGCTTAAATTCACTTCATTCTTGCAATAAGTATACCCTTTTTTAGAACAAACAGCCTTCTATAACATGATGTATCTCACATAACTAAGTTCTCAGCCGTTTACCGGTGAATTGAGGACGAACTTACGGCCTATGGCGTTTAACATTACGTCGTCAGCTGAGTGTGCCGTCACATTTTGTTAATATCACACTTAGGTTGCGTATTGGCCGTTGTGAGATTGTGTGTGTGTGGGGGGGGGGGGGGGGGAGACGTGGCATATATTGGGTCATCAAGGACTTTTTAAAATAATAATTATGTCAATATAAAGTTAATAATATACATAAAGTTAATTAAAATTGAAATCTCCACCAAGGTTTATTTAAAAAATACAATTATAATTAAAAGTAAAACAATGTTTGAAAACAATTATAATTGCCTTTGTTAGGCTAGGAATTTGTTGTTGATTAGCTAGCTGCCAGACTGACAGCTAGATATTCAACAACAAAATAATGAGTGTTCTGAAAATGCTTTTTAGGATGTAGAAATGAATAAAAATTGGCTTACTAATTGAAATTTGTTTCATACATTTGGAGCTGCAACAGTAAAACGACTTCATGTGCCACCTCAGTAAAACAAAGATACATAGTTTGGATCATGTCAGAAACTTATATTTCAGTCACTGTCATTTTTAACCATGTCATTCGTAAATGTTGCCTTATTATTTATGCTGCCTTATTCATATTCCTATTTTATATCTCAGGAACATATGAGCGTATTGTGTTCTAATTTGCAGTGTCCCAAAATTTGTGAATTTGGGTGGGAAATGACACCTAAATGTGAAAAAAAGTCCACTCTCACCCCCATTTAGGAGTTAATTTTACACTCCTAAATTATGGATTGTGGTATTCTGACATAAATATTGATTAAAAATACATGATATCAACGAAAACTAATGCTTTTCAGATTCAAAACAAATCAATATTGCACCATTTTCTACATAATTTTCCACTCTCATGGTCTTTTTTTGCTTGGATTTTCCACTCTGACACCCAAACAAAAATAGAATTTTTGGACACTGCTAATTTGGTGTGTGGTTAGGGACCTCTCAGCCGACGCTTTTCCAAAAGTCGGGGTTGGTGTGCCTCTGCACGTGCGCACATGCACAGCTCTATTATATATCTCAGGAACGGCTGAGCCGATTGTGTTTTTTTATGTTGCAAAGTAAGGGCGCAGTCTGTATTTCGATGCAGGAAACCCAAACAGGTTACTTGACAAAGACAGTGGAAATACAAACCTATCATTTTGAGTATTGTCAACCCCTGCTAGCTAAAATAGTGTATGCCCATTATGCCATTTAGGAGCTGCAATTGCATATTGCACATATGTGTATTTATTGCCAGAAAGACAATCATGATTGTTTGTGTTGCATCAGAGTGATGGACCTACTGGCCGTGTTGGATCTGAGTGTTGCTTGTTCTGTAATGCTTTTTTTCTTCATTTTTCAGCTTGTTTTTCTCAGCCGTCAAGACCATGAGTGAACCGGTAAGATACCAGAATGGAGCTAGGAAGATCACTAATCTGACTAATGCAATCTTTGGGCGCTAGTTCTAGGAGGGCAATGATATAGGACGCGCTCGGGTGAGGGGGGGGGGGGTAACTTGACCCACTCCTAAGGGGTTTCCAATGCAATTTCCGAACGGTTCGACATGACACTGCCAAACTTTGCATAGCTGTAGACAAATGAATAGCCGATCTTGTGGTGCAAGATCAAATTATATAGATGCCAAGGTCGCTGACCTAGAGCTGGTCAAAGTCAGTGTCATAGTTGCCTGGGTAGACAATTTCCAGAGCATCTGGCATACTAATGTGAGAGCATGAACAAGTTTTTGAAATGCCATCTGTTTGATACCCCGGATCAGTGCAGTTATATTGAAGAAGAAGAATTAGTTCAAATGCATTCTCAAGCGTTAGCCAGCATGTTTTTGGGTTCAAGCAATTATACCACTAATTCAACAACATGATCTTGTAAGACCTTACTTGACCTGAAGGTCACGACCTAGAGGCCTGACAATTACACACAAGTGAGTTAATATATGTTATATACCCTGTAAATTTGTTGTCTCTAGCTCCGCTGATTTTCGAGATCTCAGGGGAAGGGAGGGGGGGGGGGTTGACCTCTCCACCCGAGCTCGTCGCATTCAACCGATCACCCGGGCGAGTGTTCAGATGACCTAAGTAACATGTTTATCTCCAGATACCCCTAACCTAACAATGTCCTCATATTTTCTGTTTCTTCAGAGGATTCATCAGGAATCTCAAGAGCTGAAATGTCCTCAGTGCCCTTTCAAGAGTTTCGATTTGACTCGTTTCTGTCAGCATGTTCGAAGACATGAGGCTGCCCCAACCTTTATAATAGGTTGTCTGTACTGCTCCATAGCACCCATGACGTCAGTTAAGTATTGGCGCTTGCACATGTTGAGGCATAGAGCCGACAAAGTTAAATTGCAGGAGTCAGATGAAATTACTTGTGATACGGCCATAGTGACGTCAACAGATCAGTCAGAGGAGAATGTTGTCCCTGTTAACGTTGCCGGACCGTCAGGCTCAACGGACTGTCAGTCTGGACCGTCAGGCTCAACGGACTGTCAGTCTGGACCGTCAGGCTCAACGGACTGTCCGTCTGGACCGCCAGGCTCAACGGACCGTCCGTCTGGACCGTCAGGCTCAACTGAGTCAGTAACATCATTCATACTTCGGCTGCGTTCAAAAAATGTTACAGAGAAAACCTGTCGAGACATACTGGAGTACGTTGATTCGTTCACCAAAGAGGCCATTTTGGAACACAGCGAGCTTGCTCAAGCGCCAGGTCAAGAAGGAAAAGAACCTCGCTCTCTACGAACGTTGAATGATGCTCTTAAAAGCCCTCACCTGGATCAACATGTCCTTAAGAAATGCAACATAACTGCCCCCCAGACAATCACTCTGTGTGCGGATGACGACGGCAAGATGGAGACCTATGAATATGTCCCGCTCATCCCGCAGTTGAAACTATTTTGCCCGGATGAAACATGTCTTCTGTCAGTTCCGGATGACAATATGTCTGACCGAGAAGGAGGTGGCGATGACGTTCATCAGACGCATGAGTTGCGTGGCATTTGGGATGGTAACATGCATCAGGCATCGGCTAAAAACACTCTGCATCTATCTGTATACTACGATGGCTTCCAGGTTGGAAACCCGCTGTCTAGCAAAGCAAAAAACTCCAAAGTCGGTGCTGTCTACTGCGCCGTGAATAATCTAAAAGGTGGCACCCAGGTGAACAACATTATTTTGCTGACAACTTTTTATGAGCATCTTTTGCAAAAACATTCCTGGGCACGACTTCTTCAGCCATTGGTGAAAGAGCTCACTGAACTGGAAAGTCAGGGTCTGTGTTTGGAATCTGGCATTACAGTTCCCGTCAGACTACCTGCTGTGCTGGGCGACAACCTGGGCGTCCATTCCATTGCCGGATTTACTACCGCTTTCCACGGAGGTGCCATGATGTGCAGACATTGTTTGGGAACGAAAGAGGAAATTCAACAGAAAACCGCTGCGACAGACTTCCAACTTAGAACGCGTGAGGTGTACGATGCCAAAATCAGTTTGCTGGAAGACCTGGACTACGACGGAAGCATGTGTTCGGCATTTGGCATCAAGCGTCCGTGTCCGTTTAACGGTCTGAATGAATTTCACTGCATGACGTCGCTGCCGCCGGACATCATGCACGACTTGTTGGAGGGAGTGCTTCCGTCAACCATAGGCTTGGTGACAAACAAGCTGATTGAGGAAAATATAGTGACTTTGGAAGATTTGAACAGAAGCATTCGAACGTTCCCGTACGTCAGACTGGATGTGAATCACCCGGGAACTCTTCGCCGAGATAGTGGTAGTGTCGTTGTGAAGGGTAAAGCAAGCGAAATGTGGTGCTTTCTTCGCCTATTTCCTCTCATTCTTCTGCTTGCGGGCATTCCCATGGCTGTTCTGTCCACCAACCCAGGTATCCAGTTGGTGTCTAAGCTGATCAAGATAGTTCTTATGGCTGTAGCTTTCACAATATCTCAAGCAGAAGCAACGATGCTGCAACAAAGTGTCGAAGAGTTCCTGTCTGATTTGCGGACAGTGTTTCCGTCGTTCCGCCTTACCCCAAAATTCCATTACATGCTTCACTACCGCGAGCAAACACTCAGGCATGGCCCACTTAGGCATCTATGGAGTATGCGATTCGAAGCCAAACACCAGATCCTGAAGCAGTCTGTGGCCACGTCAAAAAATCGCAAGAATTTGCCCAAGAGCATGGCGGCTAGGCATCAGCTGAAGCAGTATGTAGATAAAAACAAAGACTCTGACCGCGAGTCTCGTCCTCTGCTATTCCGAGGCGCTTTATCTGCGACGGTGGGCGAGTTGGTGAAGGACGTGATGTTCTTCCGCCGTGCAAAAGTAAATGACACAGAATACAACTCAGGGGACGTTGTCCAGACACATTCGGGGTTCAAACAGGTGCTGGGGATTGGCGACTTTCCAGACGGACGATTGATTGTCGTCCAGTCTCAGAAATGTTTGTATGATCCTGTCATTGGTGCATTCTGGATGATGCCTGAAGATAACTTTGAACGAGTTCAGTTGCTGCAGGACTTTCAGCCCATGGGAGCTTACAACGTGCAGGGTACTACCTATGTAGTACCCCGGCATCACCTGAGGAACTGTGGAATGCTTCCAACCTGAAGACTGCCCCACCCCCCGCCCACCAACCTGAACATGAGGTACGGATCGTTCCTATCCTAAATGGGATTCGATTGTAAGGAAAAATGTTACAAAGGAGTCTGAATTGTCCATAAGCATATACTTTGGTTATTTTGAAATCGTGTCAGGAGGCTTTACAGTTTACAACTTACCTGTCACGGAAGTCCCCATCCGTCCGAAGTTTTTGGTGCATTTCACTCGGTCATGGTCATAACATCGCACAATCGAAGTTTAACGTTGTGTACCCTCTTTCC
>JAXIVJ010000090.1:244460-284460 GCA_036785665.1 Chirona hameri | reverse complement strand
AAAGGCCTTTAAAGGGAATGTTTCATCCTTCTGAAGTTGTCAGATATACGACGGTTTAGTAAAAAAATATGAGTTAAGTTCTGCTGAAAACGATGTTGAAAATTGATTCTCTATTTTTTTTTTAATGGGACAATGACGTCATTATTGAGCTATAGCTATAAGAGGTATGGCACAACCTTTGTAGACAACTCTGGCGAGTTGAATACACACAATTATTTTGTTATCGTACTTGCAGCAGGTAATCAAACCAAGGTTCGAGAAATACAAATAATTGTTCCCCCTTGACCAACAATCTATAAGTGGCTATCAGCCAATCAGCGGCGGGACTTGCATAGAACCCCTTTTGCAAATCAAAAATTGAATTACTTGGAAACTGTTAAGTTTTTGGGAAAATGGTCGTAGTAATTTCGATTTTTAAATAACGACCAAAGCTAATGGCTATATCAGCTCAAACCCAGTACAAATGTGAAACATTTCCTTCCACCCGTGCCCGACTGTGGGTCGGCTGCCATGCACACCCGAACGTCGGCGGGGTGTGTGTGTGTGTGTGTGTGTGTGGGGGGGGGGGGGGTGTTAACACCCGCCAATAATACGCATACAAATTCTGGTGACGTCCTGCTTTATGTCAATAATCTGCGGACATTGCAGAAACACGTGAATGGGATTGCGCACAAACAATCTACTGATTGCGAGCGGGAGCTTCGCGCCCGCTCGTCCTTCCGTGGTATATGGGACAATGTGAATATGAGCGGCCCAACCCGGCCTGTGGCGACGCCTTTCAGAGGCTCATATCTCTGCAACCACACGTCTGATTGACGAGCGTTTTTTTTTGTATGAGTAGCCCCATCTACCCTACCCTGTTTGAGACCAGAGCCGACTTTGTGGGTGACTACCACTGCGCGTGGCTCATGCCGCGTGAGGGGTATTGAAAAGTGTTTACTCGCACAAACTTCACAACGGCTGGGCCGATTGTGTTCAATTTGTGTGTGTGTGGTTAGGGACCTCGCAGGCTCTGACGTGCTATCACTTGCCCTCTGACCCGCTCAGGGGCCCTCTGACCCGCTCAGGGGCCCTCTGACCCGCTCAGGGGCCCTCTGACCCGCTCAGGGGCCCTCTGACCCGCGCAGGGGCCCTCTGACCTACTCAGGGGCCCTCTGACCTACTCAGGGGCCCTCTGACCCGCTCAAGGGGACCTCTGACCCGCTCAGGGGGACCTCTGACCCGCTCAGGAGGACCTCTGACCCGCTCAGGGGCCCTCTGACCCCTTCAGAGGGCCCTCTGACCCCTTCAGAGGGCCCTCTGACCCGCTCGGGGGCCTTTCGGTCTGACCAGGGGCCCATCTGACATGCAAAGGGCTCTTGTGAACGTCCATAGGGCCCTCTGATCTTTCAGAGACGGCCCTGGTGGCCCAAAAGGGCCTCTGAAGCGCTCTAAACTCTCTAATGGTCTTCCGACTCTTTGCATATCTCAGATACTTACTTTTCCGATAGAGTTGAAAGTCCCCACACATTTCCTTCCGATAGAGCTGTAAGTCCCCACACATTTCCGTCGCGCTCGCTCGTTCATCGTCAACTACGGCGCTTTACTGGTATATACTGGTATATACTGCGGCCGCTTGTGCTCTTTTGGTCCTCACATATGATGGTCCACGGCAGGTTAAAACCTTATCAAAGTGCTTGTATTATTGTACGACTTGGTAATGTTTCTCATCACTTCTACCCGAACATCCTGATTTACCTTGTCATTTCCTCCCAAGGTACCTCAAGGATATAGACGACCTTGTAGGGGACTTCGTAGAGCAGTTCCCTGGCTTCGGACTGGGACTGAACCTGTCCTCCCGCTTGGTGAGATCCTGATGTTCATCCTCTCTGTTCCTCGAAGGTAGTTGTGTCCGTAAAATCGACCATGTTAAAGTGTATGCTTGGAAATACCAGTATTTTTCTGTAGATGTCATGTTATCGTTGGTTGCCTGTCTACGTGCAACTGAAAATGGTACTGGCCTGAATTGAACCGTGCAATTCGTTGATACGCGGATGTGTTCGCAGAGGTTTGTGAAGGAGAGCATGACTACCAAATTCAAGAATCGTCGGAAGCGGTCGGCCTCCGAAGAGGTCCAGACCAAGAAGAGGAAGAAGTCTCTGCTGAAAAACTATCTGCCTGCGAAACCAGACAACATTATCGAAGTAGAGTCCATTGTTCGGAAGCTGAAGGACGAAGGGTCATCGATGAACAAGGAAGAGGTAAATTGTACTAAACCAAAATATGTCTCTTATGTGTCCAGTTGGACACATAAGATACATATTTATACTTTTATTTATACTTATTTATACTATACTTTTATTTATACTTATTTATACTATACTTTTATTTATACTTATTTATACTATACTTTTATTTATACTTATTTATACTATACTTTTATTTATACTTATTTATACTATACTTTTATTTATACTTATTTATACTATACTTTTATTTATACTTATTTATACTATACTTTTATTTATACTTATTTATACTATACTTTTATTTATACTTTATATTTATGCTGTTATTTATACTTTTAGCTGTGCATTTTATGTTTATATTTAGACCGATTTAGCATGTATCAAGCATCATTTATATATTCGCCTTCATGTTTTTAGCCAATATGTGTGTTTGTTTGTATTTACGGACATAGTGTACCTGTTTCCTGTATGACGATGACCTTTAATAGCCCTAGTATGGGGATAGGTTAGATATGGTCACAATGTCGTATGGTCGTTTTTTGTAAGAAATTGTGAAACGTGGCGTGCTCAGAGCTAGGTCAATCCTTGGAGGAAATAAGGTCGTGAAAGCATCAGAGTCATAATGAATTGTTTATCCTCAGGTGGCGGAGGCAATGTCTGCTACTCTTCCCGACCGACGACACAGGCTGATAGGAACGAAGAAACAAGGTCTACAAGATTTGCTGGACCGGTACCCAATGCTCGCTTCGGAAAGCCAGGTTAGTGAATTTGTATGGAACATGGCCTTGCAGGCTACACATTCATGCAGTCAAGTGTTGTTGATCGTTGAAACCCGCATTGGAAAATTGTGTTTTATCTCATAATAATTGTTTTCAGAAATAAAGTTATGATTTAATCTAAAAAATAGAAGCCACTATCGTCATGTCTGCAAATTTCGGCAAATTTGCGCCTTAGTGCGACACCGAGAGCGCTTGGCTTTGATGCAACCGTGCAACCAACCCAACCATCTAATGGCTTTGCATTCTATGAGACCTTGACGTGCAGAGCATGACGAATCGATAGTCATGTCATTTATCTGTATTTTCGCCATATCATACGCGATAGCTCTGACCAAACGAAATTTTTCGAAAAATGTTGGTTTACAAAAAGGCGCTTGATATATTTTTGAAAAATTATCATGGCTGAATTCCACGCGAGCTTATCTTTTGAATGATACATCTCCCGTTGTTTGACACCTCCGAACCCTTCCAACGAACCGTGCCCTGGTAGGTATATATCGGGTCAATCTGGGTGGATGGGTCGATCATCAGCTGGATCATATGTTTTCAGCTTTGCTCCGTCAATATACTAATTTTATGTGACCTGGCATCGCATCTAGGCCTTAGAACCCAGATGCTCGCTGCTTGTTGTGTGGCACGTTGACACTTATTTCTATCGTCGTTATGTGTCGTTAGCACTTTCGAGCGTCTTTAACCCTATTTGTAACAGGGGGGGGGGGGGCGGATTCCGCCCCCCCTCATGTTTTTCGCAGATATCTCCAGAACGGCTGGGAGCAGGCCCATGCAATTTTGGGACTTTCATAGAATTGAACTCCGCATTTGGAGTCAAAATTTTGAGTTTTTTTATTTTGAAACTTATTTGCATAATTTATTACATATAGAGTTTCAGGGGCGTGTTCAGGAACATGAAAAGGGGGTGACTGGCATGGTGATGACGATATGCCAGCGATAACGGCGCAATATACGTTTAGCTTATAATAATATATGCACATATGAGACCAAAAAGGGGAATAAAGTCATTTTTTTGCAGAGGCGCGCTCAGGAATGGAAGAAAGGGGGTCATATTATTGCAAGGAAACTAAGAGGCATGGGCGTACAATGACATAATATACTGCAGTTTTCGGATGAAACACGCACCACAGGCTACTCTACGAACGATTATAAGATAATAGGCGAGTCCAGGTAGGGTAAAAAGGGGGGTAAGCAATGTTAATTGAAGTTGTAAGTGAAATAGTCACTGTTGACTAGTTAGTATCATAATAGCGGATAATATACTTATCAAAAGGTCTTGCGCCGCCCTAGTTTGGATCCTGGATACGCCTATGATGAAGTACAACATGCAAAAAGGAACTATCTATGATCAGTAACATATTTATAGTGCTGGGTAGCAACTTGTCCGCGGTTAATATTTTTCCCAATTTTACCCCCCTTTTTCACTAACCTGGTACCGCCTATGGCAAAAAATATGATTTATAACTGTTTTTTCTAATGTCTCAATCACATACCATTTCATTTATCAAAAAAACAACATCAAAAAATGGTTTTATTACGCATTTTTTTCACCCCATATTGAGTGACCTGCACACGCCTATGATTTTTGAATTTTCAAACGTCACCGTCATATATCAATTTCCGATTCAATCTCTATCGATTCTTATTAGTTGTATTAAAATCGGTCGATAAACATGAAAGCTATGTTGGATCAAAAATACCACTAAAATTTGTAGTTTTTGCCCCCCTGTTGCCCCCTATCCCAAATGTATATTTTTTATTATTTATAAATGTAGATCATGTTGAGGGGAACCAAACACCGTTTCATTTTTGAAAATCGGACGGGTAGATCTCGAGATCTCAGGGGGAGGGGGGGGCGGAATCCGCCCCCCTGTTACAAATAGGGGTAGCCAGGAGCCTGTTACAAATAGGGTTAAAGGGAGTGTGTCTACTGTTTTGTATTGCAAAAACATTTTTCCTACGATAAGTACAGGTTGTTATCGCGTTTTAATCCGATAAAATTCATATATAGGCCTCCGATAATTTAAATTTCGCTTAAATTGTTTCGACTTACTTCGGTATAAATATCGATGAAGTTGTTTTCACTATGGTGAAGGCAAACACGAAATAGAAATTGGCGCACGTACGACAATCAGCAATACGGCTATTGTATACAAACAGTCGAAGCAGAACCGGGGCTCTGTTCGAAAGCTGCTATCAGCGCCCACGAGTTTTTTTTTTGTCGAAATGTGATTGGTTTACGCTATCGATACGTTGGCAAGTTTGCATCACATTCTAGTGGTGGATGTAGGCTGGTGGCAACCCGATTACTGAAGTCTGCCAGACCTGCTGGTGGAAACGGAATATCTCAGCAACTAGGGTTATACTGGAGAAATGCAGATATGGATTAATTCAGAAAAATCTGCTCTCCAATCCCATGTGCCTAACTCCGTATGGCCAATGTGAGTAGACACACTCCCTTTAAGCGAGGACTACTGATGCATATTACAAGCAACTGCAATTTTTCAGCTTTGGGCTGAGCTCGCACGCCTTCGTGGCAGAGAAGACCCAGAGGGTGGGCCGGCACTCCGTGACGAATCCCCTGCCAAGTTCACCGAGATCCTGGGGCGCATTCAAGTCCTGGTCGGATGTGCTCCTGGTAAGGATCTTTTGTCGCATACCGTGATATTGGGCTTCTCTCTCCCTTCAGAGGATAATGGCTGAACCGTGATATCCCCGTCTCTCCTCTCTCCTCTCTCCTCTCTCCTCTCTCCTCTCTCCTCTCTCCTCTCTCCTCTCTCCTCTCTTCTCTCTCCTCTCCTCTCTCCTCTCCTCTCTCCTCTCTCCTCTCTCCTGTCTCCTCTCTCCTCTCTCCTCTCTCCTCTCTCCTCTCTCCTCTCTCCTCTCTCCTCTCTCCTCTCTCCTCTCTCCTCTCTCCTCTCTCCTCTCTCCTCTCTCCTCTCTCCTCTCTCCTCTCTCTCCTCTCTCCTCTCTCCTCTCTCCTCTCTCCTCTCTCCTCTCTCCTCTCTCCTCTCTCCTCTCTCCTCTCTCCTCTCTCCTCTCTCCTCTCTCCTCTCTCCTCTCTCCTCTCTCCTCTCTCCTCTCTCCTCTCCTCCTCTCCTCTCTCCTCTCTCCTCTCTCCTCTCTCCTCTCTCCTCTATCCTCTATCCTCTATCCTCTATCCTCTATCCTCTATCCTCTCCTCTCTCTCCTCTCTCTCCTCGCTCTCCTCGCTCTCCTCGCTCTCTACTCACTACTCACTACTCACTCCTCACTCCTCACTCCTCACTCCTCACTCCTCACTCCTCACTCCTCACTTCTCACTCCTCACTCCTCACTCCTCACTCATCACTCCTCACTCCTCACTCCTCACTCCTCACTCCTCACTCCTCACTCCTCTCCTCGCTCTCTACTGACTCCTCACTCCTCACTCCTTTCTCTCTTCTCTTTCTTTTCTCAGTTCAAAACCCCATATCAAGATTAAACATTTCCTTTAATGGACAGTATAGCTAACGTGACATTGTACATAACCTGTGTTCCCTGAAGCAAATTGGTTGACAATATTGGTGTTCAATGCGATGAGTAGTATACACTGCACAGTGCACATGGGATGGCTCATGACAATGATTCATTTCTTGCTCGTATTTCTTGTGAGCATTATGCAGTGTTTGAAAGGGTTCGTGTTCTTTACATTCCAGATGAAGCGGCAGACTATCTCTGTTCGATGTTTCATGAAGAGGATTCAATCTTCACTGAGGTTTTTTTTTTTTTTTTTTTTTTTCCCGGACCGGCCTATAGCCATATTCCGGGTGGGGAGTGACATCTGGCAATTTGCCAGGAAAAGAGTTACGTTATCCGGTTTATGTGACCCGGAACAAACTAGGGACTAGGGCAGCTATTTTACGTTACTAGTTACGTTAACCGGTTTATTTGTACCCGGAAAAATTATTTGTTCAAAGTAAATATAATATCTAACATTACGTTAAGTATTTCGTTCAAGGTCAAATATAAGTAAAACTCGAGACACACATACATACATATTTTTATTACATACACTTGAACAGTGTCAGTGTTGGTGGAGCCGTGGGGTGCCGTCATTGCAACAGCGGGAGACTGTTGCCAGTCTCCCTAGCTCCGGCGCCTCGGCGAGACCTGGTTGTGGGGTGTGTTTAGCTGGGCGAAAAGTCCTGAATAATACAAAACCCAGCGTCTATAGCAAAGGGGAAAAACCTGCGCGGTGGGCCAAAAATGCGCAAGGCAAAAAACCCCTGTTATATTTGTTTAGCTAAACGTGTTTGTTAGAGATACTCTAAGAGGGGACCTATCAATATCAATAAACATATCAATAACTATCACCTAACAGTGTAAAAAAGATTGACAGGGTGGATACTGCACCGCAGCGCAGTGGACACTGCACCGCGGCGCAGCATCGGCGTGTAATCTGGTTTGGCAGGGAAACATGCCGCCGCCAACGCAAAATCGCACGCCAGCCATCGGCGCCCCATCGCAGAAATCCCCGCCAAATCAGCCACGTCACGAACAGCCAAAGCAACTAAACCGCTCGCCGCGCGGCCGAGATCCAGCAGGGGGCCCCCGCAACAACGCACCGGCAGCCGACCCGCAACCCCACGTCGGCAGCAACATGATTTAGTATACCGCACCGCAGCGCAGCGGACACCACACCGCAGCGCAGTGGAGTGAGCACCGCACCGCAGCGCAGCGGCCACCACACCGCAGCGCGGCATCGGCATATGTTATCAGGGGCGGGTGTTCAACTACTCGGCTTTGGCAAGAGCGGAGCAGAGGGGAGAGGAGGGTTGGGAGGAGCATTACGTTAAGAGATGAACAACGAATTCCAATGGAACCTTTCGTTGCGAGACTGATTCGGCAGGGAATCATGCCGCCGCCAACGCAAGACCGCACATCTACCATCGGCGTCCCATCGCAGAAATCCCCCGCCGAATCAGCCACGCAACGAATTTCGCCGCGCGGCCGGGATCCAGCAGGGGGCCCCCGTAACAAGACACCGGCAGCCAACACGTAACCCCACGTCGGCAGCAGCGTGATTTTAACATAATTTAACATGCTGCACCGCAGCGCAGCGGACACTGCACCGCAGCGCAGCAGCCACCACACCGCGGCGCAGCATCGGCGTGTGATCTGATTTGGCAGGGAATCATGCCGCTGCCAACGCAAAATCGCACATCAGCCATCGGCGTCCCATCGCAGAAATCCCCCGCCAAATCAGCCACGTCACGAACAGCACCGGCCATTCGCCGCGCGGCCGAGATCCAGCAGGGGGCCCCCGCAACAAGACACCGGCAGCCAACCCGCAACTCCCGCGTCAGCAGTAACCTGATTTAACAGTTAGTCAGGAAGTTATTTCCGACTGGTTTGGCAGGGAATCATGCCGCCGCCAACGCAAAACCGCACATCAACCATCGGCGTCCCATCGCAGAAATCCCCCGCCAAATCAGCCACGCAACGAACAGCCAAGCCATAACCATTCGCCGCGCTACCAATCCAGCAGGGGGACCCCGCGACAAGACACCGGCAGCCAACACACAACTCCCACGTCTGCAGCAGCACGATTTAACAGTTAGTCAGAAATAACTTAATGACGTATTTGTTGGAGGTGATTTATTGTTTCTTGTTCAACCGTCTCAAATTGCGGCGGTAGCGGTTACTTTCAGGGGGGCTGGGGCTACGATGGAGCCGGGAAGGAGGGTGGGGGGGAGGGGAGGGATGGCGGGGAAAGGCGGGCGGGCGGGGAGCTGGGGCGGGCGGGCGGGGAGCTGGGGCGGGAGGGCGGGGACTGGGCGGGGTTGCGGGCGACTTTCCGGGAGACGGCTCTCATGAGAGAGTCGTCCGAGGGGAGGTCCTCCGAGAATCGGCTCTCCGCTGGTGCTGGGGAGACCGGGGAGGCGGGGCCTGAGTCGGTGTTCGACTCGGCTGGTTGGGCTGGGGAGCGCGGTGCCGGTGGATCAGCGGCAACGGCGCCTTCGAGGTCCGACAGAGATGCCTCGGGGAGCTGGGGTGGTGGTCGGGGGGTCTGTCGGTTGGGGGGTCTGGCGGGAGGCCGGTGGGGTGGGGGGGAGGTTCCGGGAGGTGGGAGGGGCGGCCAAGTGCCGGGGGCGAGACCTGGGCTGAGGGAGGTGGAGGGCGGGGCGTCCGGTGGGCGCCGACTGTCGCCGCGCTTCAGGCGCTCTGTCTCGCGAGCGAGACCCCAGGCCAAACACCGGCGGTCCCAGGCCGGGTGGGCCTGGTCGCACGAGGCGCAGCGTGCTGCGCGCGTGCACCCTTCGGTGCCGTGCTCGCCAGCGCACCGACCACAGGTGGCGGTGCGCACCCGGCAGGTCCACTTGAGGTGGCCGTAGTGCCAGCACTGCTGACACTGCCGGGGGGGGGGGGGGGGCGGGATCCACTCCCTGACGGGGGCAGCCACGTACCCACAGTGGATGTGGGTCGGCAGCTCCTTGCCTCGGAAGCGGAGCCGAATCAGCGGGTTGGGCTGATCGGGTCGCCGCTTCGATGGCGACAGGCGAGTCACCTCGCACACCCCTTGGTGTGCGAGTTCCCGGAGGAGATCGTCCTCCGAGAGCTCGGCCACGTCTGGGCACCATGCCAGACCCTCCACGGAGTTGAGGTGCGCCGGGGCCTCCACGGCGACCTTCACTCCGATGAAGGTGGTCCGTCCCATGACACTGACGTTCTGTTGGGACGTCAGTGTCTCGATCAGGAGTGCTCCCGATCGAATGGGTTTGGCGCTGGCTACGTCGCCACAGATGGCGACCAGCCAGCGCCGGACCAGGAACGGGTTGACATTCCTAAATGGAATGCCATCCGCTCGCCACATAAGGAGGCAAGCGGGCCCGTCCGGGGGGGGGGGGGGTGGGGTCGGGGGGGAGCCGTGCTCCGGGTCGGACCCTGGGAGGCCCCTGAGGGGAGCGGGGAGTGGGTCCGACCGGGGAGGTGCGACGTCGCGCACCGGGGGGGACCCCAGAGGGGGGTCGGAGGGTCGGGGGGACGGAGGGGCGGAGGGGCGGGGGGGTGGGTCGGGGGGACGGAGGGGCGGGGGGTGGGTCGGGGGAATGGGAGTCCGGCAACGGCCGGGCCCCTGGACGGGGCGGGCGGGGCCCCTGAGGGGGGCTGGGAGGGGGACTGGGAGGGGGACTGAGCGGCGGGCGGGGGGCCTCAGCCCGACGGTGATATGGCAAGGTGGGCATGCGGGGCAGGCGGGAGGGGGACAAGTCCTCGGGGGAACGCGGACGCGCTCTGGGGAACCCCGGAGGGGGGTAGTAGGGGCGGCGGGGCGGGGGGGTCGCCATGACCGGAGGAGGGAGGGGAAAGCTTAATGAATAACCTAAATTACGTTAACGTGGCACACACGGCAGAACGTGTTGCCAGCTGCAATTAATCTAAAGAATGAAGCGGGTTCTCTACCTTGCAAATTGTGGAAATTACGTTACCTACTTAAAAATATCTAAGGGCTACCTATCTAAGGGTCTAACGACCCTGCCACAAGCACGTGGACAGGGTCCCGCACCCGGAAGCGGTGGAGGGCTGGTGAAGTCTGGCTGGAAGTCGTCTGTGGTCCGTTGTCGTTGAGATCGATGGCTTCACTGAGGAGCGCCCGACCAGCGGCCCTCCAGTAATAGCATCTAAATGCGTATGCGTCGAGGGAGTTGAAGTTTGTCGGCTGGATTCGGCAACGAAGGCCGAACAGCTTCTGAGCTGGGGGGCAAGCTTTTCGGTGTATGCTCAAAGACCGGTAAGGAAATATGAGAATGTAGCTTGTATCATGACGCACTTCGTGCTGTTCACTGATGAGGGTAAAGTGCCGAAAAAACTTGACAACGTGTCAGCAAAACTGTTGGGATAGAGTGAGACATGTGTAGAGTGAGATGCGTATATGAGGTACGCGTGAACAAACTGTGAACAAACTATTGGGATATACCAGGGTGGTACCAGAGTTGTGTTGATGACAATACAGTGTGAAGATAATACATTAATGTCCTAAATGTTCGTCGTTTCTAACGCTTAAACAGTTTTTGCCACATTATTTTTAAAAGGAATTCACTCGCTGTCCACAGGATTTATCCTATCCAAGAAGGTAAATAATAAAGCTTAAATGTTATTTACTCTCTTGGAAGGGGTAACCTAAAATGTTACCCTTCACCAGAGGATATTCCCAAGGGTTACCCCCAGACCGAGAGTAAATGCAAATAGTTAGCCATCTGATAGGTGGTAAAGAACGTCTGTGGGCCCCTGTGCAGTAACCCGGCTGTTTCAGGTTTACACTCCAAGAAAGAGTAAAATTTACCCACTGTCAGAGAGTAAGCCACATGATTTATCCTTTTCCTGATGGTAAATGAAAAGGGTAAAATGTTATTGACTCCCGTGAGAAGGTTCACTCGAAGAGGGTTACCCGCAGCCAGAGGATAAACTAAAAAGGGATACACTCAGAGCGAGAGTAAATGCAAAGAGTTTACCATCTGGTAGGTGGTAGAAAACGTCTGTGGGCCCTGCTACCCGGCTGTGACGGGTTTACTCTCTGGGAAAGAGTAAAATTTACTCCCTGGCAGAGAGTAAGCCACAGGATCTACTCTCTCTAAGAGGGTAAATTAAAACGGTAGATGATGGTTTACTCTCTCACAAAGGGTAACGTTCAGGGTTTATCCGTCCGTAGAGGGTAATCTCGGAAAAAAATACCCTCTGGGCGAGAGTAAATTAAAAGAGTTTACCACCCGGTGGGTGGTGAAAAACGTCTGTGGGCCCTGTTACCCGGCTGTGGCGGTTTTACCCTCTGGGAGATGGTAAAAAAGTTTTCAGTGCGGCCTGGACATTCTCTGCCTATCTGAGACTTGGCTCTCCCCCAGATTCTGGACAAGTTCCTCGTCTTTCCTGGCTACAGGCTCATTAGACGTGACCGGGTCGGTCGCCGTGGTGGCGGCGTCGGCATCCTCCACCGAGACGAGATCCATCTCAGTCAGACCGCCAGCGTCGCGCCAGGAGACGGACCTCTGGAGTCTCTGTGGGCCACTGCCAGCTGGCGCGGTGGCCGACTGACCACGGTGGGCGTCGTCTACCGCCCACCGGGCAGCCCAGTGGGAGCCAGCCTGGAACAGGTGCAGGACCAGCTGTGCGCCGCCCTCTGCACCAACAAGCCAGTGTTCCTGCTAGGTGACGTCAATTTCAACGTCCTGGACGCTGACGCCCCCAACACGCGCCGTTACATGGACATCGCCACCGAGATGAACATGGTTCAGCTGGTGAACAAGCCTACCCACCTACTGCCAGCACCATCAGCGCTGAACCATGTCATCACCGACCAGCGAGATCCAGCTCCATACGTCATCATCCTGAGCGAGACCATAAGCGATCACCAGTCAGTCATCGTCACTGCGCGCCTCGGCAGAGTGCGCCGACCTCCGCAGTGGCGCTCCACCCGCACCTGGAGGAGAGCTGACTTGGACGCCGTCTGCTTGGACTTGCTCACGTCGAACTGGAGCCAGGTGGATGGCGCCACCGACGTGGATGAGTGCGTGCACCTGTTCATAGACCAGTGGAATGTGGTGATGGACCGCCACTGTCCGACCAGGAGGGTGCGCGTGACCAAGCCGGGCGCTGCTTACGCACGCCCGAGGCCAAAGCCGACTTCGTCCGACTTCGCAACCACGTGAAAAGCCGCCAAATCGCCACGATACGCAACTTCCTGTGCGACGAGATGACGTCGGGCGGCAGCCGCAGCTTCTGGCTCACATTTAAGAAATTTGCGGTAGCCCCGACGTCAGCCGGAGGCGCATCGGCGGCGACCCCAGAGGAAGCCGAGGCGATGGCCGACGAGCTCAACCGCCACTTCGCTGTCGTCGGCCCGCGCATCGCCAGCGACCTGCGCGACGCAATCCCCGCCAGCCGCAACAACCCGCGGCCTCCCGCCGTCTGTGCAGCCGGCTTCCACTTCCAGCCCGCAACGCTACCTGAACTGTCCCGCTGAATCAGGCGCATGAGCTGGTCACGAGCGGTGGGTCTAGACGGCGTTCCTCTTTTAGCTGTACGACAATGTTTCCCTGTGATCGGACCTCATCTGTGACATCTTGTTAACCTATCACTTAGGACCCAAGTCTTTCCAGACAGTTAGAAGGTGGCATGCGTCGTGCCAATTCCCATGTCAGGCGACCCCACGATACCTTCCAACAACAGGCCGATATCACTGTTGAGCGTGCTCTCAAAGATTTTAGAGAAGATTGTGTGCAGCCAACTCACGCATTACCTGACATCGAACTGTCTGCTGAACCCATCGCAGTTTGCCTACAGGTCTCGCCACTGTACGGAAGACAGACACCGTGCTCGCCGCTGTCGAACGCTTGGTCAACAACACCGATAACGGCCGCATATCGTTGTTAACGACGGCAGATTTGTCGAAGGCGTTCGACAGCGTCGACCACGACGTCCTCCTCACCAAGCTTTCGTGGTATAGCGTGCTGGACGTGGCCTGGTTCAGGAGCTACCTGAGCGACCGGCGGCAGGTGGTTTGGGGCGGACGCGTGGACCTGCCGATGGCGTGCGGTGTGCCTCAGGGCTCGATCATCGGTCCGATCCTGTTCATTCTGTTCACAAACGATCTATCTGGCCATCTGCCGCATGGTCACGTCATCTCCTACGCTGACGACACCATGCATCTTGACTGCGCAATCCCTGACAGACCGGGTCATACCGATCTCAAATTGCGTCTGGAGCTCACTATATGTGAGCTTCAGTCCTGGTTATGTGCTAACTCTTTGAACATGAACGAAAAGAAAACCGACTTCATCCTGTTCGGCTCAACGCAAAATTGACAGAAATGCGCTGACTCACTTCAGCATCGATAGGTCTGAAGTGGCTGCTTCTACCAGTACCAAAGTTTTCGGTGTCGTCTTGAACCCCTGCCTGTCATGGGACACTCATGGCTCACAAGTCGTTCAAAAATGTAAGGGAATTATCATCTCCTTGTACCGGATTCAGCATTATTTCACCAAAGAAGTGCTCAAAATTTGTATTCAGGCCTACGTGTTTCCTCACATCACCTATCTGCGTAGTTCACAAAATATAAAAGCTCATCAACTTTGCGGCCAGAATTGTCACAGGATCCAAAAAGCATTAGCACATCACCCCGGCTCTAAATTCTCTACGATGGTCGAGGATCGAGACCCTGGTGTTGCACCGCGACGCCATCAAAGTGTACAAGATACTGCACGTGGAGGGCATGTCGGCCGAGTTGCGCGCTCTGTTTGTGCTCCGCTCTGCCGTCTCGGACCGCCGTACTCGCGCCACAGTTCAGGGCAGCCTCCACCTACCTAAGTTGCAGGCTAGACAAAAAAAAATGAAGAAAACCACAATGTATGCATATTTGTGCACCCCCGCCTTACCCAACCGGGCCAACCTGAGACCGGCCCTTGCAAGGGCCGGTCGGCCGGCCGGGCGCGCGGCGCGCCAGTCTAACGGACTGACGGGTCGCGCGCCCGGCCGGCCGATGGGGGCACTGCCACACGGCGTCGTGCGAGGTAGTGTCGGGCGGGGGCTGCGGCCTGTCTAGAGCGCCGAGGAGGTACCCTACAGCTCTCCCCGGCCGGGGCGGTAACCCCCAGACCTCCCCGGAGCCGGGACGGTTTTGCCAATGTCACGGGCACCGTTCCGGCTTGGCCAGGCGGGCCGCACAGATGCTGATGATGCAATGTTCGTGTTCACGTGTGTATGTTTGATGTCTTTTCCGATTTTTTTTTTAATGCAGGCTAGCCGCAACACAGAAGGCTTTCTCCTATCGTGCCGCTGCGGCCTGGAATAGCCTGTCATCGTTCGCCCGTGCCATGCAAACCGTGGGTGCTTTTAAAGGAACATTGTCGCCTTTCTGAAAGGTGTCATATATACGCCGGTAGTACCCGAAAATATGAAGTAAGTGGTGCTAAAAACGATGGTGATATTTTTTTTCAAAATAAAAAACTACACTTAACTTGATACAAATTAGGTTGTTTAAATTTGTGATGAAGACGTCATATTAAGCTCTAGAGAGCCATACAGAAATCCTTTAAGCTCCAAAGTATGGCACAATTTTCCGAGACAATTCTGGCGCTTTGAATACAAAACAAACCAATTATTGAAACGTATGCGTCTTCGTACACCACCGTCAAACTAGGAGGATATTTATATCAAACTGCAGTTTGATATTTGAGGCATCTTGATTTCGCTGAAAATTTATACACAGACCATATCCGATACGCTGATCACGAATCCAATGTTTTTGATCTGGGATTGTTTCGTATCTTACGAAATATGGACAGTCATACATACATACATACATACATACATACATACATACATACATATATACATACGAAGGTCCGCCGGGGTATCTCGATTTCGCCGAAAATTTGTCAACAGACGATATCCGATACGCTGATCACGAATCCAGTGTTTTTGGTCTGGTATTTTTCGTATCTTACGAAATACGGACGATCATACATACATACGAAGGTCCGCCGGGTTGTCGATTTCGCTGAAAATTGGCACACAAACCATATCTGATGCGCTGATCACGAATACAATGTTTTTGGTCTTGGATTTTCGTATCTTACGAAATACGGACGGTCATACTTACATACGAAGGTCCGCCGGGTATCTCGATTTCGCTGAAAATTTGTGTACAGAGTACAGACCATACTTAGGACACTGATCACGAAATCTTCCGTTTGATATTCCGGCCTGATTTTATTTTGCAGACAGTGTAATGCTTTCAACATTTATTTTCGTATCGCAGTGCAGGAAACAGTTAACAGTACCATACACCACATTGTGCCCTTGACTTGACTAGCTGATGCAACAACCTGATTAACTATTATCAAACCGAAATGTGCTTCCTTGACGAATAATGCGACAAAATGCATCGTATGGTTACCAAAACCACACGACAGTGTCCCTATTCAGCCTTTGCCGAGCAAAATAAAAAGTAGCGTACAACACAGCCATCCAGATTCTTTAAATGAGAACGATCTGCTTCAGGCAAAAACGCAGGGAAGTAGGAAGGGAAGTAGGCCGGCCGGAAGCGGGCGGCCACCGTGCTGCGCTCGGTCAGCTGGCCACCTCTGCCTGCCTTCTTCGAGGGACGCTTGGCCGCTGAGCTCGGCTCCGACTCGGACTGGGGCAGACGCTTCTTCACCGCCTGTGGGTAGAGGGTGGTCAGCTCATGGGGGGGGGGGGGGGGGAGGAGCTCAGGTCATGGCACCACCACACCAGCATACAGTACAACAACCAGCGTACAACAACCAGGGTCAGACACAGCAGCAGGTCACAGGGGGTCAGACACAGCAACAGGTCATACGGGTGAGACACAGCAACAGGTCACACAGCAGCAGGTCACACTGGTCAGACACAGTGGCAAGTCACATGGGTCAGCTGACACAGCGGCATGTCGCACTGGGTCAGACACAGTGACAGATCACACAGGGTCAGACACAGTGGCAGGTCACACGGGGTAAGACGCATCGGCAGGTCACACAGGGTCAGACACAGTGGAAGGTCACACAGGGTAAGCTGACACAGTGGCATGTCACACGGGGTAAGACGCATCGGCAGGTCACACAGGGTCAGACACAGTGGCAGGTCACATAGGGGCAGACACAGTGGCAGGTCACACAGAGTCAGACACAGTGGCAGGTCACACAGGGTCAGACACAGTGGCAGGTCACATAGGGGCAGACACAGTGACAGGTCACACAGGGTCAGACACAGTGGCAGGTCACACAGGGTCAGCTGACACAGTGGCATGTCACACGGGGTAAGACGCATCGGCATGTCATACAGGGTCAGACACAGTGGCAGGTCACACAGGGTCAGACAGTGGCAGGTCACACAGGATCAGCTGACGCAGCGGCATGTCACACGGGGTAAGACACAGGGTAACACACTTTATGTCACTGCACCATGGTATGTACAGTATGACGTCACAGCATCATATGGTAACATCAGACAAACAGAGGCATTGCGTACCAGGGCAGGATTTCCATATTTCTTCTGACGAAGCCGTTATTATTATAAATAGGTTAGGTTAGTTGCATTAATACATCGGACAACTTATTTACGCTGTGCCTGTACGGGTGTAGGGTTTTGTCTACAAGATGGTCTGGGGGCAACAGCCCTCGGTAGGGCTGCAGCGCAGTGAGCGGATTGTTCTAAACGTTGGTCCCTGCAACCGTAATTTAAATTGCTGTAAAGGTTAGGTCAGGTTTGATTATGTTATTAAAACTGTTTCCTGACACATCCTGGCTAGGTTTAACAGCTTCGTCAGAATAAATATGGAAATTTTGTTGTGGTGCACAATGCAGCTGCTTTTCTGATGTTACCATATGCTGCCATACTGTGAATTACATGGCGCACTGCCAGGTACCTACCTTAGTCGAAGATTACCTACCTGTATCATTTTTGGTCAAATAATTTTTACATTTCCATAATTTATAATTTTGCTCTCTGAGCAATGAACATCATCACTAGCAAGCATATTGATAGAACACCACTGGCAGATACAGTTGCAGTGGAAGACCAGTGGGCATAGTCCCTGCCAAATGTGAAAAGAATGCAGAAAATTGGCATGTTTCAACATTTTATATACAATATAAGCAACTTTTTTGGGTGAAATATGATTTGAAATCCTCCTCAGGGCAACAGAAAAGTACAATTTCCTCCTTTCAATTTTTTTTCATGTGTCAAAACCTTCATTTCCATATTAAAATAATGGCATGTGGCACATTTTCACACTCAATTTTTTGCAAAGGTATCTGTCATAGGCGTCTGATTACCCAAATAATTTATCATAATGCTAAACAAATTGCCTTTTGTCTGGCTTATGCTCTTGTGATATTTGAAACGATAATCACAGCATAATTAACGAATACGTTGATAGGAAAATAGGAACCTCTTGGGCCGTTGGCTGTTCGTAAATGAAATATCATGACGACTCACCTGTATGTACACCGCAGTCAAAATATTTGATTCGCCACACACAACACAGGGCATTTGAGGCATACCTGATTGCTCTTAAATTGAAATTATTGACTTAAAAATATTCAAACTGGTCAAATGTTGATGGCACGGCGTAACACATCAATCAACAAACGAACATCGGGCTAGCTCTATCAGCTGGAGTTGTTGCATCAGTTGGCCGCCAGGGACCGCCAGGATGTTATGACGTCGAAAGCAAATAGTAATGCTAAATATTTATTTATTTATTTATACATAAATAAAGACACATTTAGCGTTAAATATTTAACTGGTACCATTTGCTCGCGAATTCATCACACCCTGGCTCACTAGCGGTCCCTGGTGGCCAACTGCTGCAACAGCTCCAGCTGATAGTGCTAGCCGAACACCGGGATTCGCGATAATAGAAAATCATGGCTTCTTTCTGAACAAGTACACTCGGCCATAACGAGAGCTGACGTCATCGGTACAAAACTCCATATGAGGGTGGGCCTTACTAAGGCCCAAATTTTAAAATCAAAATTGAATTTATCTTAGACCAGATAACTGTTTGTTTTCAATGTTACCCCCTAGGTTTCGCTCTATGGCCACTAACTTAGCTATCTCCACTAAAAACTAGTGTTAAGGAGGGAATGTCCCTTTAAGTACACGTTACCGACCTAGCTGACTCAGTAGTATCATTGTAGATGGCGTAGTATCATTGTAGTATCAATAGTATCATTGTAGATGGCGTAGTATCATTGTAGTATCAATAGTATCATTGTAGATGGCGTAGTATCATTGTAGTATCAATAATATCACTGTAGATGGCGTAGTATCATTGCAGTATAAGTAGTATCATTGTAGATGACGTCACAATTTTTATCCGTCTTACCTTTTACAACTTTTAGCTTATACTACTGTCTATATTAAACGTTCAGGTCTTTTATAACATAAATTACTGCTCCGTGTGTGGAAGTGTGAGACTACACTGCATCGTAGGTATAGGTGTAATAGGTTTGTAATCAACGTGAAACCAGAAAAGCCACATCGTGGATGGTTCTTAATATACTGATTGATTGAACCATTGCCTTTTGTAAATAGTATCGATTGTGATTAGCATCGGGACAGTGGATTGAGTTAGTATTTGTATTTACAAGTTAAGTTACCTTGTTTTTAACGGATTTTAACCGTGGGTTCAGTGTAGGGATCAGAGGACCGGGGACCGAAAGCATGAAATTGTTGTATCAGCGGGTGCGGCCATGAGTTAAGCGCAACGATTTTCAGGAGGCGGACCAATTCCTATGTTCTTGCTGACCTGATAAATCCTTGATCATTACACTGCTTATTTTACACAGACCAGGTGTTTTATACATTTGTTTAAATATAAATGCTTGCTTGATTTGTTCTATAGAAATATAATGGAATTAAGGTAAATATTTCACAATGAAAAAATTAGAAGTAAGAATCAGAGTTATTGATGTATTTTTTCCTGAAATTAATTTATTAACCATTTCGATGAACACTGGACCATGATGGCGCTATGCTCACCATTCCAACCAGGCAGCGGCGCCCCCCCCCCCCCCATGCGTCTGCGTCACGACACCGCAGGCAGCGGCGACCGTTACACCTCTCCCAGTGGTGAACGAACTCCTCCAATACGCCCAGCTGAGGCGTCAATCGACAACCCCCGCATGAGTATTGCGACACCTCGACACCCCATGCAGCGGTGACGTTACGCCTTTCCGAGTCGTGAACGAACTCCCGCGATACGCCCGGCTGAGGCGTCAATCGACACCCCCCGCATGAGTATTGCGACACCTTGACACACCATGCAGCGGTTATCAAGGGTGTTCCGTTAAACCTATACACCCCATGCAGCGGCGATCACGGTTGTTCCGGTACACCTCTCTGAGTGCAAAACAAAACACCTTCCTGGCGACGTATTTTAGGTTGTGTGGGCATCACACGGGCTAGGGGTGTCAACATCCTGCGCGGGTGTTGATTTTTTTGTGAGTATGCATTTACTGCATCTCTTATGGCGTGTATTGCTATCTGACACTGTCTTGTCCTCCCATCCTTTCCATATATAGCGATTTTCTTTCAGTACGAGCACGTTGTAGCTTACACAATCATAACATCCTACAACTCCGCAAGAATGTTTTGTCTTACCATTGTCAGTCAGTACACTGAAAGCACGTCCTGGACCTTTTTCTAGAAGGGTTTCGATAAGAGTCCATTGCGGGGTTTTAGATGACCCAAACGTCAACTTAGAGCATTACGTGTTTGTGGACAGACACGCATTGGAGAACCCTCAGCAGAAATGAAAGTCCGCGCCGCGGTTTTAGAGAACCTAATCGAGAACATTTATTTATTTATTTATTGTACATCGTGGGATTATCCCCTCTAATGGACCGAGGTCCGGGGGCTATTCCTAATCCCGAGTCAAGAAACGTAGGGTGTATAAAAACAGTGGATAGAATATCATTCACACGCACATATTCCCAGTCAGGTACATATACAATAGATTCGTCGCTCTACTCCTTCGTCGGTAGCAGGCGCTTCTTCAGCGTACGTTTGAACGACGCCACTGACACGGTCGCAAGTTCAGGTGGCAGCTCATTGTAGAGCTTAGCTGCGCGATACACAAAATGACGCTTGCCCGCAGCAGAGCCGGTGATGCGAGGCAGACTGAGCAGATGGTCTTGCCTAGTACTGCGCACACGATCAGCACGCTCTCGGTTCGTGTAAAACTGCGAAGCCAGATACTCTGGTTGACCGGTGACGCGGATCCGATGAAGTGAGGCCAAAGCCTGGTGATAAAATAAGTCCGCAGACGTGAGCCAGCCTAGCTCTTCCCTAGCAGCCGAGATGGGGTCGAACTTCCTTTTTCCTGAGATTATGCGAGCGGCAAAGTTGATGATCTTTTGAACTGCTGCTAGATTTTTAGCCGAACCGTTTCCAAAGATAGTGAGGCAGTACCGAATGTGAGAAAAGACCAGTGCGGATACGATGATGGGCAGGATCTCAGGTGGAAGCTGGTGACGAAGCTGAGCTATTCCCGCCAAGATGCCCATGCATTTCTGGCTGACGAAGGTCACGTGGGAGTCCCAGTTGAGGCAGCTGTCGAATATCACCCCCAGATTCTTTGCCTCACTGCACAGAGTAAGCGCGACGTCGCGGAATTTAACAGCGAATGCCGGTAAGGTGCGGAGATTTTGACGCGTTCCGATCGGGAGCAGTTCAAACTTAGTTTCGTTCACCTTCAGACCATTTGCACAGAAATAGTCATCCAGTGAGGCCAGGACTGATTCTAGACGGGCGATGAGACCGGGCAAGTCAGATTTAGGGCCAGAAACGAGAATTTGGGTGTCGTCGGCGTACTGGACAACAAATGCTCCAGCTGCGTGAAGGCTGAGGTCATTTGTGAAGATAGTGAAGAGCAGGGGCCCCAGTGAGGATCCCTGGAAGACCCCTTGGTCGATAGGTCGCGGGTCCGAGATCTGTTTGTTGTTGGCCGAATCAGTGAAACTCACGCTTTGAGTGTGCCCAGAGAGATAATTTTCGAACCAGCTTGTCTCGATGCAGTGAAGCTGCAATTTGGATATCAATTTGGAGTGGCTGATGACGTCAAATCCCTTACTCAGATCAATCAGGCAAAGAATCGAAATTTGGCTCTGATCCATGGCCGAGAGCGCACGGTCCGAGATGCTGAGAAGGGCGGTTTCCGTGGAGTGGCGCGGTCTGAATCCGTGCTGGGTTGGAGTCAGAAGGTGATTAGTAGAGAGGAAACTGTGCAGTTGGGTCTGGACGAACTTTTCCACGATTTTGGAGATGACCGGAACTAGTGAAATGGGTCGGGAGTTGGACGGGTTCTCTGAGTCACCTGACTTGAAAACTGGATGGACGAGGGCATGTTTCCAGACAAGTGGGATTTCTTTTCGAGTGATACTTGCGTTGATGATATGCAAAAGGATGGAGCCGATGACGTTAAAAGCCAGTTTGAAAATACGAATGCAGAAACCATCAGGCCCACTCGCCGATGTGCTGCGCATAGTAAACACAGTGTGGTGGAGCTGCATGAGTGTGATAGGCTGTAGGCTGAAGGCGCAAGCCCCAACTCTGGGCAGACGGACTGGGACATCCGGTGCGTCACCCCGGCTAGCCACCTCGGCAGCCACTCTCGGGCCTACGTTAACAAAAAACTCGTTCAGCGTCTCGGCGCTGACAGCTGGGGACACGCTCGGGCCGGCCCTCTTCCCGCCGACCGTGTGGCGAATGTTACGCCACACCGAGCCGGGCCCGTCAGACTGAATCCGAGCGTTAGTGTCTGCTATCCTATCCGCCCGGATGGCGGACTTGACTGCCCTGTTGGCCTCTCTGTAAGTATCGGATCCGTATCCGTCAGTTCGCAGAATCTGTGCTCTCTTAGCCATCAGGATACGGGTCCTATCAGTTACAGGTGGCGCAGCGGGGTTCCGTATTTTGACGTCCTTGTAGGGGGCGTGGCGGTCGAGGACAGCACCTAGGTTTGCGGAGAATACGTCCCACATGTCAGTGACGCTGTCGGCTGTAAACATGCCACTCCAATCGCACGACTGCAGGTCATGATGGAAAACATTCAGGTTGACATATGCATGCCCGGAACATATTTGTGTCCGGGCATGCATTGGAGAACCTTCAGCAGATGACAACCATAACATTTGGGTTTCGGAGACCAATGTAATGACGGAAAGAGCACCGCCGCGGTTCTCAAAAGTTCCCGAATGTAGCTCACTATTGGAATCCTGACACTCGTGAGCAGGATACGTACTTCTGTACTTGTAGTTGAGGTGCCGCTCAACAGATGGCGCCTTCAAGAAGCAGTGATTTTTCGTATTGTTTTACCAAAAACAGACATTACCTTAAAGGGAATGTTTCACCTTTGTATTGGTTTTGAACTGAGATAGCCATTATCTTTGGCCGTTATTGAAATGTCGAAAATACAAAGGTCATTTTTCCAAAAACTTGGCCGTTTTTAACTCTCGCCCTACGGGAGCTTTTTCACCTTCGCCCTACGGGGGAGGACCTGACAGGCCCCCTCTTAACTTCCAAACCAAGCAACTTAGAGCAATGCGGTAAGAATCAGCATGTTGCCTGTCATGAGAGGAATCTAACAGTATTCAATTTTTAGGTTTCAAGTCAACGGGTGACCTTCCAGGTCAAGTGAATGACCTCGGATTTACCACGTCCAGAACAGCGATTTTGCTCTTCAGAAAACCTCAAAATTAGAAATTGATAAATGTAAATAAAAAGGCATGTTCCTAGACCAGCTTTGGCTCAGAAATACAAAAAAAGTAATTATTTGTTCGTATCTTGTCAAAAAAAGTCAAAAAAATATTTAAAAAATGACGTCATCAGTTTCCTACACTTAGAGAGCAATCACTCAGTCAAAAATTAAGATATTGCTTTGAAATTTGGTATGGGTATTGTCCATACTCAGTTCTCTCACATATATTGCGTTTTTTAAAATATCTTTGAAAATTTTGATTTTGTGGGATTAAAAAAAAAATAGGGGTCAAAAACCCAAAATTTTGAAAATCCGGGATAGCCATTTTAAAGACAATGCCATTTTATATATTTGGTGAACTGTGTTTGCAATTGTCTTTAAAACTCTGTTTTCTACGATTTTTCATTTTTTTTTTACCAACATGACGTCATCAAAACATGATTATCTCCCAAACTACTGAACTAATTTCAATTAATTTTGTATAGCCTACGTATAATTGTTGTAAACTCAGCTACCAAAAATTTCAGCAAGATGCACCGCATGTGTAAAAAGTTATTCAAGAAAAACCTCAGGGGGGCCTATCAGGCCCCCCGTAGGGCGAGGGTTAAGCAATTAAATTTATAGTTTACCAAATTGGGTAAAGGCTATTGCCGCAGTTGATTGGCTGACCGCCAATCCCACTTTGTCAGCCACTCAGCACGGTATATGGCTCAATAATGACGTCATCATCCCAAATGTAAAAACTTAATTTGTATAAAGTTAAGTGACTTTTCGAGAGAAAAAGTATCACCATCGTTTTCAGCAGCACTTCATATTTTTACTTCATACTTCATATTTTCGGCTACAACCTGCATATATTTGACAACTTTCAGAAAGGTGAAACATTTCTTTTAACATTTAGGACAGTTTGCCGTTGGGAAATGTCGCGAAAAGCAATGCAAAGGGAGATGTTGTCATGAGATCTGATAAATGAATTACTTAGATATAGTATATAGTTATACTATATACTAATGCGTCAAAACTACATGCAATATCTAAAGTCAGAATATGATATATGGTAAAAATTCACGGGCATTTCCATCTCGGCGGAGCGTGCGCTAATGACGCCGAAGCAATGATTATTGAATTAATCAGCAGTCGTGGTAGTCGCGCACACTACTTTCGGCACATAAAATCGCTGGAGGCAAACAAGTTGTAATTAGATAAGTACATTAAGCAATGGTGAAGCTTTCATGGGTTTTCATTTCCAGACGCTGGATACACCACAACGGTGTCTCAAACTTTCACCGAAAGAATATCAGAAGAGTTCTCCGAGATTATACGGGGTGCCCTGGTAATCCCCCCAAACCTCTAGAAGTTCTCCATTGATATGGTTGTGAAATCTTAGTTCAAGAACCTTTAATTCGCGAGTTACTGGGGTATATTTCATAACGCGACTTACTGGGGGGGGGGGGGGGCTATTTCCCCCCCCCCCCCCTCTGGTCTCCGGAACTACTGGACCGAATGTAAACATTCAAACGGCATTCGATATCCCTGGGAGATTTATCGAGGGAAACATAATATTGTTGACCTCGGGGTCACCGATAACGTCACAGGTCAGGTCAAGTACAAAATGTTTGACCGTGTCAAAAGGTCTCGATGGATGGAATTGTCGCGCAAAATTGCGATATTAAACGCATAAGCTGTCGATAAATCGGTATGATTCATGTGTCTGACACTTCTAAGTACCTTTCTAAGCTGTTTATGACCTTGGGTCAGGTCAAGGTCATCCGAGGTCACGAGGTCAAACTGCAGATTACGGTCAATAGGCGTTGTAACACATGTTTATGGGTTTGTTTTTCGTCTAGAACGCGAAAAATGACCTTAGAACATTGTTTGTTCCATATAAAAAGAAGTAAAAAGCAAAAATGGAAATGCGTTTTTTATGCATAGTAATGCTGTGAGAAGTGGTCGATTTTTGGCATTTAAAGGTCATAACTCGGTCATTTTTAAAGATATCGACTTTAAATTTGGTACACATATTCACCGCATACGTCTCGATCACATATATTCCGGTTTTTGGATAATTCGGATTTTTTCTGGAAAATTTGTTAAAAAAAATGTATTTGGATTTCTCAAAATTTTGAAATAAAAAACTGAAAAATCCGAGACAGCAGTTTGATAGCCCGGTCTATTGTCAGTAATTTGATGTAAAACAATTTAGTTTATCTCGAATATCGTACCTTTGACAGCGTTTTCCGCAAACCATTATTTTGCAACAAAAGCCTAAGAACATGACGTCACTCTGACGTCATTCTCAATTGACCTATCATAGCCACATATTTTTCCTTTTGCCAACATGTGTAGAATTGATGTGAGAGAAGGTGCTGTAAGTTTGGTGACGATACTAGTGTTCGTTTAGGAGTTATTGCAAAATAACGGGAGGGGGGGGGGAAAAATACCCCCCCATTAAGTCGCGGGTTAAGAAAGGTTCTCAGACGAGAAGGTATTGACATGTGGTGGTCGAGCGAGAGCCCAAGGGACTCTCGAAAACCAGGCAAAGTTCTCATTGTTTTTCAGTGTAGGATAATCAAACGGCCGTTTACGAGCCGTCTCCAAATATGAATTTCTTATACCCTCATTCGTAACGCTTTGGTTCTCCACAGCATGCGGACACGTGCATGACCGCCGGCCGTGGCACAGAGCAGCTGCAGCCTGCGCTGATATTTTGTGACCCGCGCTCTTCAACCTGCTCCGTCCTCTCATCCCAAGTCGTCCTGGGTATGTACCCTACCAGCATGCACGGATGTTATAAATTAATGTTAGTAAAGCTGGAAATGTGCACTTTCTCGTTTTTCCACATTTTGCTTGAGACGATCCTGTCACATCCCTGCCAGCTGCCACTGGATCAGCATGCATATTGTTTGTGCGCTTTACCGATTAACGGCCACCGTCACCAAACATATGGAAAGAGTGAAATTGGAACCTCAAACGCATTCACATTCAGCCATTTTTAGCACATCCAGCCGGTACAGTGAGACCAGTTGTGGTTCGAAGAGTATCATGCCAAATCCTTCGTTGAATATTTTACACAAATACATTCATATATACTTTCTCTGAAGATAACGTTTTAGCTCTGGTTGTATTTCGTATTTTCATAAAGATATTCCTAGCTTATATGTCCAGTGAGATATTCAGTTTTGTTAAAGGGCTAACGTTGTAATGATCATCGTTTTCACCTTCGAGCATCTGAATCATTTACGACTCTTGGTGACGACGTGGCAGAAGTGACATCCAGATCGCGGAGAGGCTCATACTCGTGATGGTAGCGTAGCTCCGTGTTACAAGTCCGTAACACGGAGCTACGCTACAAGTCCGTCGTATTTGGATAATTTAGTGACTAAGAAGCACTTTAAATTATCGTACGAACGCTAAGGCGGCGTAATAGCCGAGTGGCAAGACGTGGTTAAGACCCGGGCTCTCATTTGGCGAGCCCGTGTTTCGAACCCCGGTAGAGCTATGGCCCCTGGGCGCTAATGACCAATGTAGTCGCTGGCGCTCCATAAGAGTTGGCGACCAAGTGGGTCGTCAATTATTTCATAAAAAAAGGAAAAGGATCGTACGAACGCTAAATGTATAACCGTATTTTCTGGAGGTGATATGTACCATATACCACGTTATGGTTATCCAGATTTGTGCACACGGTTCATTTGGTCGTCTTATGATCCTATTCCTATGTAACATAAGTGAAATTAGGTTACACACCTGACCTGATAAACAACAGGCCAGCGTTCCGCGCATTTGCCGCTCGTCGGTGCACGGAGAGCTGGGACAAAAATATAACGGAGACGCCAAACGTCCTCGTTTGAAGCAGGCTCATTCCTAACTTTGACTAAAGAAATAACACTTTAATTTCGATGTCCGTTTAATATCATCTTTAGAACTTGCGTCAGCATATTTCAGGTCGATAAAGTATTTTATATATGCTTAGGCGTGTTTTTACATCCTACCGTTTGTGTTGTACAGTTATGACACGGCCGGCTCCAAAACAGGTGTTTGTCAGTCATCGGCTCTCGACGTCATGCTGTTCAAACTACGTTTGTTTTAAATTATGAGTCTTTGCAACGAAATTTGGGTATCTGAAGGCCAAATCATCCCCCCCCCCCCCCAACTGAGCGACTGGATCCGCCCCCGTGACCATATCCAAGCTACCATATGCCATAGGTGGAGCTTTTCAGAAAAAGTTGGTGGGGCAAAATGTCATATTGGATGGCTGTTTGATATGGTTGAGGCGAAAAATGACCATTCTAACGCCAGGAAACCTTCAAATCTGACAAAGGTTGGTGGGGCAAAGCACAACGTTGTAGGGCAGTTGCCCCACCATTTGAATAGGAAACTCCACCCGTGCCATATGCATGACGTCATACATTGTTATGAAGTTGTTAAGGCTGTGAAGGAGAAAAGAGAAACATGTCCATTTCTCGACGGATATCTATCTATCGTCCAAACAAATGTCATATTCGTTTTTTTCAGCTCAAAATACCCCGTATAGGTAGATTTCAAGGCATTTTAAAGGTGACGTATTCCCGTTACGATTATCTTCAGGATGTCTCCGTTTTTTTCTCAGGTTTTTATTATTCAGGATTTTCAAGTTTGTAAAAGTAAATGGTGTGTATAATACTTTTTAATTACATTTTGTGGATTTCGGTGCTACAGTTACATATTTGTATCACATTTATAGTATTAAAAGCAATACCAGCAGCAGTCCGACGGCAACAGGACGTAAAACATGCCATGTATTTTACATTATGATTATTAAAGCCCATTAAATCGTACTGACCTGGCAGAACTCCGAAGGGCACGCCGACACAGCGGACCTGCCGTGTGGGTGAGTCGGCCGACGCCGCGCACGTGCACATGGCATTGAAGTCGCAAGGTCGCGCTGGGCGATCCAGACCGAAGCCCAGACCGGCCAACATCACCGACACCAGCAGCACCAACAGAGGCGACATCTGCGGTACAGAGAGGGAGACTTGTAAGCCCAGACCGGCCAGCATCACCGACACCAGCAGCACTAACAGAGGCGACATCTGCGGTACAGAGAGGGAGACTTGTAAGCCCAGACCGGCCAGCACCACCGACACCAGCAGCACCAACAGAGGCGACATCTGCGGTACAGAGAGGGAGACTTGTAAGCCCAGACCGACCAGCACCACCGACACCAGCAGCACCGAAACCAGCACCACCAACATTGAAGCAGCACCAATACCAGCACCACCAGCATCAGCACCACCAGCACCAGCACCCCTGATACCAGCAGCACCAATACCAGCACCACCAACATCAGCACCACCAACGGAGGCGACATCTGCGGTACAGAGGGGGGCTCGTAACCTCAGACCCGCCAGCACCACCGACACCAGCAGAACAAATACCAGCAGCACCAACAGAAGTGATATATGCGATACAGAGGGAGAGAGAGACTCGTAAACCCAGACCGGCCAGCACGCGTCGCGAGTGTCGCGGCGGCCAGTCGCGAGTGTTCAGAACATCATGTGGTCAGGTGTCAGGTGGCGCCGGTACTCGTCTAACATGTTAACTGCGGAGAAAAACCCGCAGTCACGACTCCTGCCCGCCCCCCCCCCCCACTCGAGGCAAAGAACGGTCACTGGGGGGGGGGGGGGGGGGGCGCAAGTTTAAACAGGTGATAATGGTTGGCGAGATGCACATTTTAACTGTTCTGTGCAAGTTATAGGCCAGGTATGTAGGATCCTAATCAGTTGAGGTGGCTTCACCCCCCTAACTTGGAAAAGGAAGTGGGTCAAATCCGGGGATAAATATTTTTTTTTTTTGGTGGGGGGATTTACATGGTACTTTAACTCTATTAGTGACAGGGGGAGGGCAGATTCTGCCACCCCTCAGGTTTTGGCAGATATCTCCAAAACGGCTGGTAGCAGACCTATGCAATTTTGGGACTTTTCCTAGAATTAAATTCCTCATATGGATTTAAAAAAAATAGTTCCTAACCTTAACAAAGACAGTTCCAGGGCCCGGTTTTTGCAGTTTTTTTCGGAGACATTTGGCGATAATACGGAGATGCGATCTTCACGGCTTCCTCCTAACTGCCTGAAGTATAAGGGAGTTGCATAGGTTTACGGTGATTGACACAAGTGCAAATTAGTCGATGTTAATGAACTATAATACATATTGCACGGCAGAGGCAGTTTCAGGGACTTGAAAAGGGTTTTTCCAGGAGGTTATTTTTTATATATTTTGCCTCCCTTTTTCGCTAACCTGGCACCGCCTATGGATACAAATATGGGTTATAACTGTTGTGTCTGATGTCCCAATAACGTACCATTTCATTTATACAAACACACAAAAACGGTTTATTACGCATTTATTTCACCCCCATATTTAGTGACCTGCAAACGCCTAATATTTTTGAATTTTCAAACGTCATCGTCATATATCAATTCCCAATTCAATATCTAGCGATCCCCATTAGTTGTGTTCACATCGGTTGATAAACATGGCAGCTGTGGTGGATCAAATATTCCTCTAATTTTGTTAGTTTTTGCCCCCCTGTTTCCCTCCTATTAAATATTTAGGAAATTTAATTCTTAAAAAATATAGATCGTGTTGAGGGAAATCGAACGCCGTTTGATTTGTGAAAATCGGACGGTTGGATCTTGAGATATCCAGGGGGCGAATCCGACCCCCCTTCCTGCCACTAGCCGTTTTCACGAAGGATTTTGCGTTTGGGGCGATTGGGGCGTTTGGGGCGTTTGGGGCGATTGGGGCGATTGGGGCGTTTGGGGTAAATGGGTCTACATAAATGGGTCTGTTCGATCTAGAGCCGCCATTTTTGAGTTTTCAGTACCAGTGGCTGCAGAAAGTCCGCATGTTTCATGGGTTTATAAATGCTTTTTCTGAGGTTCTTTCAGCTTTTTATGAGATTCATCAATTAATCAATTGATCAAATCAACAACATTTGGTGTGATTCGTTGCTTAAATAAATGAGTAAGTATTGTTCCGGTTTTCAGAAACCAACGAAGTTACCGCTCTAAATTGGACGATCTCAGCGGGACGGAGCGACGATGAATTAAGGCCTGTCTATGCTTTTGACATTTGATTGCATTTTTCACCATAATATTATATTTCTTTGTCATTAATATCTTCAATTTTGCCCTAATAACTGTCAATTGCGTATTTTATTTAATCAAAGCTGGTATACTAGTATACTTTTAGCCTCTTTTTGGGCGTTTGCGGTATGTTTTGTAGAAGGAACTAACACAACACAAAATTGCCAGATTTGCTCCTGAATTTGAATATTCAAAGCAAACTAACGATAAATATTGCATTGTAAGAACATATACTTATTCAAGAATTCATAAATTGCGATTGATACCAAAAATAACCGGGAAAAGCCTTGTTCTTACGAGCTATAGACCCAATCGCCCCAAACGCCCCAATCGCCCGAAACGCAAAATCCTTCGTGAAAACGGCTACTAATAGCCGTTTTCACCAAGGATTTTGCGTTTGGGGCGTTTGGGGCGTTTGGGGCGATTGGAGCGATTGAGGGTTTGGGGTAAATGGGTCTATAGCTTGTAAGAACACGGTTTTTCCAGGTGATTTTTGGTATCAATCGCAACTTGATGAATTAATGCATTTTTCTGGAAATTCCATTTTAATGATAACACCATAGTTTACCTAAAATTAACTATTTCATCTTAAACTAGCTCTGGTGTTGCCAGACGGCTGGGGTGTTTGTGCGACGCCATCTTGCTCGAATCCCGGAAGTGGCTGGTTCGGGAAATTGTTATATTTTGCAACGACATGGTTTTCAGGAATAATAGCTTATTTCAATGAAAACTAGACGAATTTGTCCATTCATATTTTCAATCATATTCACTTTTGAAAGCAAGGATTAATGATAATTAGCGATTTCGTTTTGATCATTTCTTGTAAGATGACGGGAATGCTGTCTCCGGCTCTGCGCTGGCTCTGCGCAGGCGCCTCCGCCCGGTTACCATGGCGACGGGACGGCCGGTCGCCTGATGTCACGTTGCACACGTGGCTCCGGCGCCGGCAGGCTGGTCACCATGGCGACCAGCCGGCTGGTCGCCTGACGTCACGTTGCGCATGCGCAGAGCCGTGGTCTGCGCCCAGAAATGGCGTCCGTTCGTTCTAGAGCAGCTATTTTGGGGCCGGGTGGCTCAGTTGGTAGAGCGTTAGACTTGGAATCCAAGGGTTCCGGGTTCGAGTCTGGCTACTGGCGCAAGTCATTCGGTTCCCCGCCCCGGAGGGGAGTGGTTCTCCTCCCCACCCGCGGCGGCATATAGCTATAGGCTGGACTACGGGGTGGGCGAGAACAACTCCCCTCCCACTCCCCCCCCCCCAAAAAAAAACAACAAAAAACAAAAAAAAAAACAGCTATTTTTGAGTTTTCAGTACCAGTGGCTGCAGAAAGCCCGCATGCTGCTTCATGGGTTTATAAGTGCCTTTGCTGAGGTCTTTTCAGCTTTTTGTGAGATTCATCAATTAATCAACTAATCAACTCAAAAACTTTTGGTGTGATTCGAAATGCGTAAGGATTGTTCCGGTTTTCGGAAACCAACGAAGTTACCGCTCTAAATTGGACGATCTCAGCGTGACGGAGCGACGTTGAATTAAGGTCTGTCTATGCTTTTGACATTTGATTGCCTTTTTCATCATAATGTTATATTTCTTTGCCATTAATATCATCAGTTTTGCCCTAACTAACTGTCAATTGCGTATTTTATTTAATGAAAGCTGATTATCTAGTATACTTTGTAGCCTCTTTTGGGGCGTTTTCGGTATGTTTTGTAGAAGGAACTAACACAACCCAAAAATTGCTAGATTTGCTCATGAATGTGAATATTCAAAGCAATCTAACGGTAAATATTGCATTGTAAGAACTAAGAGCATATACTTATACATTAATTCATAAAATTGTGATTGGTACCAAAAATCACCTGAAAAAGCCGTGTTCTTACAAGCTATAGACCCATTTACCCCAAACGCCCCAATTGCCCCAATCGCCCCAAACGCCCCAAACGCCCCAATCGCCCCAAACGCAAAATCCTTCGTGAAAGCCGTTTTCACGAAGTATTTTGCTTTTGGGGCGGTTGGGGCGTTTGGGGCGTTAGGGGCGATTGGGGAGATTGGGGCGTTTAGGGGTTGGGGCCAGCTTTGGCCACGTGACACGGTGTTCGGTCCAAAACTCGAAAATTCCAAAACTCCAAAACTTCAAAACTCCATAATTCCCAAATAAAAAAAAACTAGAAAAACTAAAAAAAAAATCGCTTCAATTTTTTTTTTACAGAAGATGTAAAATTGATATGAGAAAAGGTACTTAAAGTTTAACCATGGATAAAGTAAGTATGGATAGGAATCATACGCGATCTAGCGACCACAGAGCGGTTCTAGCTGTCCTTTTTGTAGTATGGGAAACGGCATACCACGGGGACGTTCCTACATATATAGGCTCAAATTACCAGGCATGATGTTCATCGGTTGAACTAACATGTCATAGTGCTTGTGAGAGCTTCACAAATGCATTTAAACTTAATTTGGTTCATCCCACAATCACTGGAAGGCACCTCGTCGCCTCTTCATGCTCTCAGAGTTCGGAGAACTCAGATCACTGCCCATGTTGCAGGTAAATAGATTGCCACTATTTGACGATACATTTTTAGTACTAAATGTGCCAGAGCTACTTCTGTATTACATAATTAATTTCACCGAAAATATTAGAAACCTTGCAAATGTGCAGCAACTAACCTTTTGTCACGCAGGCAGGGAACAAGATGTCACATTTGTAATCGACTGTTCGTCGTCTGTTTTGTTGTCAGCAGACTATTAGGGTGAAGTGCCGGCAGCACGCTTCCTGTCAGCACCAGTGCAGATTAACGCCGTGGCAAAAATAGCCTGTGTTTGAGATTTTCGGCAGAGGAAAGCAGCGAGTTTCAGCCGGCAGAGATGGCCAGTAAACATAGCGCTCGGAACTGTAAATCACCACCAAAAACAGGCTCCACTAGAACTGGATAGATACGCGAGACGTCTGTTCTAGCCAGCATAGGTCAAATCATAGCTGCATCGCAAATACATTACCCGGGTAGCAGAATATTGATGCTGCCTTCTAAAAATAGTACAAATAATAACTTGTATTTTCATTCCGCTTCTAAACGTAAATATTTAGCTGATAAAAAGGTAACCGAGTTAGGATTGACCAACTTGAAATGAAAACCAATTTCAGGGCAGCTGGCCGAATCGTAACTTCATTCTAAGTTTGGTTTGCTCCAGCAAATGCTTACGTTTTTCGTCTTCCCGCAGCTTCCTCCCTCCAATCAGAGACCATTCAAAGTTTTCGTCCGGCAAATCATTGAATTCAGCACAGTAATTTGTCAAAACCGCTGCGACGTCCGAATCGGCAATAGCCTTTAATAGTCAACATAATCAACAGGATGTGAATGAGCACCTCCATCAATAGTGATTTGAGCCGATGCTGGCGGCTATACATTTTCCGTCCTGGCGTCTAACTACTGGCCGGTAAAGTGTCGGAGTCGGCGTCCAAATGAGGCCAGGTGTTGATAGATGTGCTGACGTGGTGCGAAACTGCAGGCCCACACAGTGTTGTTGTTGAATAGATTGCCGTCTGGGAGGTTGAGTTAACACTACTCAGTATAGCCAGGACATTATAGTGGGCGCAGTCGACTCGTGCCTTCCATTCTGACAGCAGACTTGGTGACTTACAATTCATGCTGTGCCAAGTATGTACACTGGCAGAACGATTAAGCATTGTTTCAGATTAAAGAATTGGGACATAAATGGGCAGATTTTAAAATGTAAAATACATCAACTCAAGGTCTGAGACGAATTTCCGGGAACTTCCGCTGTACTGGAGACGTGTCAACTGGCATCGACTACGCTTTACTATATAACTATACGATCTCACTGCAACTGGTCAGTCAGTCTAAAGAAAACACTCCATCCGAAATCAGTTGCGCACCGAGATGATGCAAACACGATGCAGCAGTCATATACATACAAACACGATATAATATACATTGAAAAGGATTATCACAGCCATTCAACCTACATGAACCAACAATTATAATGGCAAACAAATCACATAAAGCAGCGATAAAATAAAAGCATGATCGGGAGACAGTGCCCCGACCGCATGAGTCGTCCAAACATCTGACTGTCGAACTATTCCACACAGCTATAAATCTTAAATCTAACAAATCACTAAGCTCATGCATAATGAACGTTCCAGTAAAAAGTTTGCTCCTAAGTTATGATAAAGTTCAGGATCGCTTGAAGGTGTCATTTTCGAGTTTTATGGCGGCCATCGCGGGCGTTTTCATTGTCTTCCATGAGGCATAAGTAAAACTGAGGCAGCTCAGCGGAATCCGGCCGTCTATTTTCGGCCAGACTGCAGCATATCTCAGATTCATAGCCGCCTCGCATGGGGTGGGAAACTATGAGCCTGCTCTGTGATTAATGGAAATCTTATCCAACATAATTTCTGCCTCGCTATTGGTCCAATCACTGCATGGTATATGTGTAGCGTTCCATCTAAGTTTCGTGTTATTCGTGCATAAGTCATAGTTTGGCTTAAAATCAACTTATATTTGTTTCATTATTTGTACCATGGTATCTGTACTTTTCTTGAGATAATAATATTTGCATGCTTACCGTGATTTGTTTTTTTCAGCTTAATGTGGAATATTGAAATAAAATCATATCCATATGAAATGGGAAAACACCAAAAATAGTTGACACACTGTCCCTGCCATATTATTGATCTCGTCAATTATGCCAATTGCGACTGGATCTAAAGACTGGAGCGATTTGAGCGATTTTAAGACTGGAGAGGGACACAATTAAGCAACTTGTTCAGTTTCACGTAATAATATGCAAACAATATATCGTATCTCCGCCGTCTTAATTTGTAAAATAGCAGCGAGAATCTGCAGTGAGAATGAAATGTATGTTTATCGCTACGGGTGGTGTGTTACTGACAGATATCACAGTTATCAGTTAGTGTTGAAACCTCAACAGTTTACCATCCCGTTAGTTTACGAATTGCATCAACATTTTCTTGCTACTTTGTATGAGGACGCATTTGGCGCATTATCAGTTATCAGTTCAAATAAAAAAAACATCATAAAGCATACATTCCTCCTTGAAATATAATTATAAATAATATTACTTAGTTAAGATGACGATGATATTGCCACCTCACACAACATATATCGGTCTACGACACATACATATTATACGATGATTTTTGCTGATTTGAAATTATTATGTATTCATTTATAAATGGACCAGGCTGACGAAGGCAGACGTAAAACTATCAAAAGACCCCCTAAACAAAACCTGGCAGTCTACAATACCAAACTTTTGAAGTAAGAGGAATGTTGCCTCTACAACACGAATAACAGAGAGCCAATGCATTAACCAATATGAGAATATTTGGCTTAGATTTCCAACGACCTATTGCGTTATCCTCGAACGATACCTCCATGTCCAATAGACTACATCGTCATTTGCCGAATTCAGATTTCAGATCGGGCGGAGCTATTTTTTTATGTTTTGGTATGTTCTTAACACGATTCAAAAATAATGTTAAAAAATCGAAAATGTATCCAACCGGGTTTTGTGATTTGTAAACCATCGCAAACCAGTGTTCTCCACGGGCCCACCAACCCCCAGCCCGGTCCAGCCCAGGCCCAGGAACACCAAGCCCAGGCCCTCACCAGGCCCAGTCAAATTTATAATATTGAGGTCCAGGCCAGTCCGACCCGTTCAGGTTAAGCAATATCTTATTTTTACAAAATTGCTATAATTATCCTAGCATATTTATTTGTATACCAGGGGCGGATACAGGGGGGGGGACGCTGCCCCCTCCTCCCCCCCCCCCCCCCCCCCCGCGCCGAAGGCGCGGAAGGGCCTCGTAAGTAGACCAATTTCCGCGCCGAAGGCGCGGAAATAGACATGCTTACGGGGTTTGATATCTTACATTTGCTACACTCCGACCAAGAGCCGCCCTCAGGCTAGGTGCCGCCCCTGGCCAGGTGCCGCCTTCGGGTAATGTGCCGCCCTCAGGTCATGTGCCGCCCTCAGGCCAGGTGCCGCCCTCAGGCCAGGTGCCGCCCTCAGGCCAGGTGCCGCCATCAGGTCAGATGCCGCCCCCTGGGCAGGTGCCACCTTCAACTCAGATGCCTCCCTCAGGCCAGGTGCCGCCCTCAGGCCAGGTCCCGTCATCAGGTCACGTACCGCGTTCTGGCGGGGCACCGCCCTCGGGTCAGATGCCACCCTCATGCCAGTTGCCGCCCCCTAGTCATATGCCGCCCCTAGACATGTTACGCTACCTAGCCATGTGTCGCCCTATGGCAATTGGCCAGGTGACGGCGCCCATCCGGCCAGTGACGGCACTTTTGCGGCCAGTGACGGCATCCCCTGTCATAGACGGCGCCCCTCCGGCCAGTATTTTCTTGCTATTTTCTTGTCATTGATGTTTCTTACTTCCCTTATTTTGTTCATCATATCCGACGTGTTCTTGATGTGTGCGCTGCTGATCGTTCCGAGAGTTTTTGTGAGAGGCTTAGCTAATGCTTTCGCTAATTTATGTGGCGCGCTTCCTAAAAAAGCGAACCACTAAAAACACGAACGACCGAAACGGAAAATCCAACAAGAAGGCCAGAAGATGGATCACGATACCGAATTCTAAGAACGCTGAGGTGATAGCTCGAACGTTAGAGAACTCCGACATCAAAGTCGCCATAAACACCGGAACCAAAATTCAAGAAATGTTAAGCAGCAAAACGGCGAAAAGTGATACGAGCGAGGAAAAAAGTGTTGTATACGAAATACCTTGTAAGGGGTGTGACAAAAGTTATGTGGGCGAAACAGGAAGGGGGGTTAATGTCAGGTTGAGGGAGCATCGCAGCGACGTCAAGTTTCACCGTGTGTCAAATGCTATTGTGTTACATATTGAAAAGTGTAATCATCTTCCTGATTGGGATGGAACTAGGATACTAGAAAAGAACATTAGAAAACAAACGAGAAAAATATTAGAGGCGGCTCACATCACTACTCGAAACACATTCAATTCTAGGGGTGGTTTTATTACATGGTCATCGACGGCAGCAAAAATAGCGGTAGGCAAATAGAACAAGCCCACGCGACTTCACAGCTAGAATTCTAGACGGTTATTGCAGCGTTTTCATGTTCTGTCAACATTGTCTCATTTGCAGCACAGTGATCAAGGTTCATTGAAACCGAAAGCTTTGTGTATTTAATATATTAATTTGTATAAAAAGAGTTTTCTGTTCACCATCATATATCCAATTTGTCATGGATGCTATACATATATATATATATATATATATATATATATATATATATATATATATATATATATATATATATATATATATATATATATATATATATATATATATATATATATATATATATATATATATATATATCTACCTACCTACCTACCTACCTACCTACCTACCTACCTACCTACCTACCACCCACCCACCCACCCACCCAGCCACCCAGCCATCCGGCCATCCGGCCATCCGGCCATCCGGCCATCCGGCCATCCGGCCATCCGGCCATCCGGCCATCCGGCATCCGGCCATCCGGCCATCCGGCCATCCGGCCATCCGGCCATCGGCATCCGGCCATCCGGCCATCCGGCCATCGGCCATCCGGCCATCCGGCCATCCGGCCATCCGGCCATCGGCCATCCGGCATCCGGCCATCCGGCCATCCGGCCATCCGGCCATCCGGCCATCCGGCCATCCGGCCATCCGGCCATCCGGCCATCCGGCCATCCGGCCATCCGGCCATCCGGCCATCCGGCCATCCGGCCATCCGGCCATCCGGCCATCCGCCATCCGGCCATCCGGCCATCCGGCCATCCGGCCATCCGGCCATCCGGCCATCCGGCCATCCGGCCATCCGGCCATCCGGCCATCCGGCCATCCGGCCATCCGGCCATCCGGCCATCCGGCCATCCGCCATCCGGCCATCCGGCCATCCGGCCATCCGGCCATCCGGCCATCCGGCCATCCGGCCATCCGGCCATCCGGCCATCCGGCCATCCGGCCATCCGGCCATCCGGCCATCCGGCCATCCGGCCATCCGGCCATCCGGCCATCCGGCCATCCGGCCATCCGGCCATCCGGCCATCCGGCCATCCGGCCATCCGGCCATCCGGCCATCCGGCCATCCGGCCATCCGGCCATCCGGCCATCCGGCCATCCGGCCATCCGGCCATCCGGCCATCCGGCCATCCGGCCATCCGGCCATCCGGCCATCCGGCCATCCGGCCATCCGGCCATCCGGCCATCCGGCATCCGGCCATCCGGCCATCCGGCCATCCGGCCATCCGGCCATCCGGCCATCCGGCCATCCGGCCATCCGGCCATCCGGCCATCCGGCCATCCGGCCATCCGGCCATCCGGCCATCCGGCCATCCGGCCATCCGGCCATCCGGCCATCCGGCCATCCGGCCATCCGGCCATCGGCCATCCGGCCATCCGGCCATCCGGCCATCCGGCCATCCGGCCATCCGGCCATCCGGCCATCCGGCCATCCGGCCATCCGGCCATCCGGCCATCCGGCCATCCGGCCATCCGGCCATCCGGCCATCCGGCCATCCGGCCATCCGGCCATCCGGCCATCCGGCCATCCGGCCATCCGGCCATCCGGCCATCCGGCCATCCGGGCCATCCGGCCATCCGGCCATCCGGCCATCCGGCCATCCGGCCATCCGGCCATCCGGCCATCCGGCCATCCGGCCATCCGGCCATCCGGCCATCCGGCCATCCGCCATCCGGCCATCCGGCCATCCGGCCATCCGGCATCCGGCCATCCGGCCATCCGGCCATCCGGCCATCCGGCCATCCGGCCATCCGGCCATCCGGCCATCCGGCCATCCGGCCATCCGGCCATCCGGCCATCCGGCCATCCGGCCATCCGGCCATCCGGCCATCCGGCCATCCGGCATCCGGCCATCCGGCCATCCGCCATCCGGCCATCCGGCCATCCGGCCATCCGGCCATCCGGCCATCCGGCCATCCGGCCATCCGGCCATCCGGCCATCCGGCCATCCGGCCATCCGGCCATCCGGCCATCCGGCCATCCGGCCATCCGGCCATCCGGCCATCCGCCATCCGGCCATCCGGCCATCCGGCCATCCGGCCATCCGGCCATCCGGCCATCCGGCCATCCGGCCATCCGGCCATCCGGCATCCGGCCATCCGGCCATCCGGCCATCCGGCCATCCGGCCATCCGGCCATCCGGCCATCCGGCCATCCGGCCATCCGGCCATCCGGCCATCCGGCCATCAATTCTAGGGGTGGTTTTATTACATGGTCATCGACGGCAGCAAAAATAGCGGTAGGCAAATAGAACAAGCCCACGCGACTTCACAGCTAGAATTCTAGACGGTTATTGCAGCGTTTTCATGTTCTGTCAACATTGTCTCATTTGCAGCACAGTGATCAAGGTTCATTGAAACCGAAAGCTTTGTGCCATCCGCCATCCCGCCATCCCGCCATCCCGCCATCCCGCCATCCCGCCATCCCGCCATCCCGCCAGCCCGCCAGCCCGCCAGCCCGCCAGCCCGCCAGCCCGCCAGCCCGCCAGCCCGCCAGCCCGCCAGGAGGGTTGGACGATGGACGGATGGACGGATGGACGGATGGAC